>CM047511.1:7843515-8088515 GCA_026122265.1 Ammodytes dubius
TAGGTATGGCAGTACACCATACCGCTGAGCTGTAATGGCGACAGGGATGCTGCCACACACTGTTTAATATACGCAGAGCCAGGGACGGCCCAACGGAAGAACCCTGAAATGCACCTTGCCCAGAAATGCAAAGGGGAGGACCACCTGTGGCATTGGGCAGTAGGGACCTGAAAGTAGCATCCTTCAGGGCTATTGACACAACCCAGTCCGCCTGAGCGATAGACTGGAGGCCACCTGCAACACGCAGCATGTGGAAAGGAAGAACCGTGAGGCACCGATTCCGCCCTCTTAGTCCAGAATGGGACGAACCCGCCCCACTTCCTTGGTACCTGAAATTAGGCTGAGTAGAACCTACCGAGCATCGAGTAGCACCCCCAGGGACTCTGGGGGAGGGTGGAGGCTGGACGCCGACTTCCTGGCGTCTGAAAAGCCGACCGTAGCGCTGTGTTACGGCGCTGTTCAGAATGTGCTGAGAAGCACTGGCCCCTTGATTGCCCACCTGGACATTGTTGAAGATATTGGCACGGGGTACCACAGAGGTTCCCGGCCTGGAATCAGGCAGAGGCGCACGTCGCAGCGTGCCACTACTGTCTAGCCTGGTCAACCTGAACACTTCGCACCGGGGCCTGAAGCGTGCGGCCTGGGATCACTGGAAGAGAACGGAGGGTCTGTCGACACACCTCCGACTGGGACGCACAGTTGGCATCAACCTGCCTAGCTCCCTAAGACATAATGCAAAGTCTGCAGTGAAGCATCACTGAGGGTCCGTGCTGAGTGACCAGCACCTGACCCCTGTATGGTTTGCGACCGAGCCAGGACTGTGTGAGAAAGCAAATTCCCAAGACGTCCCACACGGGCAGCAATGTCGTAACTCCTAGTAAGGAGGTCGTATGTAATCTGGCACTGGGGCCGAGGGCAGCGCACATCGGTTCTCAGAGCCTCGTCTGGGGAGACAACCAGGGATGCTATAGCAGGCTCAATCGGAGCTAACCAGTCCAAGCCCTAACTATCAGCATTGTGCATGGCTGCCAGAGCTCTGCTGTCACTAGTGTGATGAAAGAGCCCTTAAATCTGGAAAGCCTCTACGGAGCTCTGCTTTCGAAGTGAGGCTCAGAGGGAGGCCCAGAGAAAACGGAGTATTGAGGGCCCGCCGAAAAAAGGCATTCACAGGTGCAGGTGAAACCAGAGCTTCATCTAGCCCAATACTTGGCAAGTCACAGACGGACACTGACCCTCTAGCCGAGCTGCCCACCTGTATAACATTACAGGACGCAGCTGTGGACAGCATGTCATCCCCTGAGTAGGAAGGATGCACAGCCGCAAGGCTACTCACTGCAGCTGGTACCCTGAGCTGGTTGGAGGCAAGTAGGAGAGTTTCTACCTAGCAAGCCTCAGTGCCTGAGGCATGAAACTACGGTTCATGCATGGTTTATCTGACAGTGCTTCCCTCAGGTGCTCACCCCGAGACCTGCAGGGCACTTGTCATGGCCATTCTCCACCGTAGGGAGGCCATGAAGGCATCACAATTATGGTTGTTTAGTATGTCAGCAATTTAGCAGGCTAGGCTAAATGAATTAGTAGCCTGCTCAACCGAGCTTCAGGCGCAAGCACCAGAGCAACGGAGCGACACCCCTAAAAGTAACAGTGACGGCGACTTTAGGAGGCCTAAGCTGCTCATTGTCGAGCCAATTAAAATATGCATCTGTTAAAGGTATGCAACCGGGCTTCAGGCGAGAGCAACCGAGCCACGGTGCGACACCGCTAGAATAAAACAGTGGCGGTTGTAAAATATGTCAGCCAATTGCGTAGGCAATAATTAGTAGCTTAGCCAATCGAGCTTTCAGGCGAAGCACCAGCACAATCGGACGGAAACACCCCAGAGCATATACAGTGGCTTGGCAACACTTTAGCGAGAGACCCAAGCACTGCAATGTGAGCAATTAAAATATGCATCGTTAAGGTATGCAACCGGGCTTCAGGCGAGAGCAACGACCCAGTGCGACACCGCTAGAATAAAACAGTGGCGGTGTAAAACTATGCTGCCCACTGGCGAGCATAATTACAGTAGGCTTTAGGCAATCGAGCTTAGGCGAGAGCCCCCGAGCAACAATGCGACCTGTTGTGTAAAACTATGCTGCCCACTGGCGAGCATAATTACAGTAGGCTTTAGGCAATCGAGCTTTAGGCGAGAGCACCCAAGCAACAATGCAACCTGTTGAGACAATTAAAATATGCATCCGATTAAGGTATGCAACCGGGCTTCAGGCGAGAGCAACAGACCCACGTGCGACACCGCTAGAATAAAACAGTGGCGGTGTAAAACTATGCTGCCCACTGGCGAGCATAATTACAGTAGGCTTTAGGCAATCGAGCTTCAGGCGAGAGCCCCCGAGCAACAATGCGACCTGTTGTGTAAAACTATGCTGCCCACTGGCGAGCATAATTACAGTAGGCTTTAGGCAATCGAGCTTTAGGCGAGAGCACCCAAGCAACAATGCAACCTGTTGAGACAATTAAAATATGCATCCGATTAAGGTATGCAACCGGGCTTCAGGCGAGAGCAACCAAGCCACGGTGCGACACCGCTAGAATAATACAGTGGCGGTGTAAAACTATGCCGCCCACTGGCGGGCAAATACAGTAGTCTGTGCTGACACGACAACGGTGTGACAGCCAAAATAACACAGTGAAGGTGACCCTTGGAAACCCAAGACGCTCACTGGCTAGTAGCAACTAACGTATGCAACCGGGCTTCAGGCGAGAACAACCGAGCCACGGTGCGACACCGCTAGAATAATACAGTGGCGGTGTAAACAGGGCCCCAGGATGCTGCCTTCTCCGAGCAGCCAGCATGGACTAGTGGCCAACCCATTAGTACTGCATGCTGTGAATGGGAGCTCATTTTCCTGAAAACCCTTATGGCAGATTTTCCCGTCCACACCAATACAAGCGGCGAACAAGATTGTGTCGCCGCAAAAATCCTCTGGATATCATCAAGCGTTTTATTAGCCCAACGGCTTTTAACGGCTTTCAGTTTGTTTTCGAGGGAGGAGGAGCATGGTGCCAGGGCTCTCATGAAAGCAATATGGCAGCTTCCTTGTTGCTTCTCTGCGCCAATGAGAAGCTTTCATAGGAATGAATGGGCGCCATTTTTCAATACGGTGTCCATTTCTTTATATGTCCATGGGTGTAAAACTATGCTGCCCACTGGCGAGCATAATTACAGTAGGCTAGGCAATCGAGCTTTAGGCGAGAGCACCCAAGCAACAATGCAACCTGTTGAGACAATTAAATATGCATCCGATTAAGGTATGCAACCGGGCTTCAGGCGAGAGCACCCGAGCCATGGTGCGACACCGCTAGAATAAAACAGTGGCGGTGTAAAACTATGCCGCCCACTGGCGAGCATAATTACAGTAGGCTAGGCGATCGAGCCTTAGGCGAGAGCACCCAAGCAACAATGCAACCCCCTAATAACACAGTTCAATTGAATTCAGCTTATTTAAGAAGGGGACAGTGTCAAATTAATAAAACAATGATCATACAGGGTAAAGAAGAATTAGCCAAATGCTATTTCTATCTGTAGGTCCCCTGGCAGTGTCAGCGGCTCTAGGTAACCCCAGCCGCCCACTGGAGAGCAAATCAACGAAGGCTAGGCAATCGAGCCTCAGGCGAGCACACCCAGGCAACAATGCGCCTTAAATAACTCAGTGACAGCAACACTTGGGTCCCAAGACGTTCACTGGCGCAACTAAAGTAGCCTATACACCCAGGCTAAGGCGCGAGCTACCGTGCAACGGTGCGACACGGCTATAATAATACAGCGGTGTGAAACTAAGCCGCCAACTGGCGACACACTACAGCAGCCTACACACGTGCAACAGTGTGACACGGCTAAAATAACACGGTGAAGGCGATTTAGGAAACTAATTAGCCCACCGGCGAGCAATACAGCAGCATACAGTGTATACAACAGCATACTAGTGTGTGGCACGGCTCACCCACTGGTAAGCAAATAAAGTAAGCTATGCAACGCAAGGCTTAGGTGAGAGCACACGACTGGTGCGAACAGCTCAAACACAATAGTGAAAGCGACTTCTGACCCGAAACCGCCCACTTGACGAGCAAAGTAAGTAGCCTCTCGCTCTAGGCGATGCTACAAAATACTGTGGCGGCGGCTTGGACTCTCCCCAAGCCGCTCGCTGTCGATTAAATCGAAGTAAGCAACCGGTCGGGGCGATCTCGCTACGTAGCACCCGAGCACAGTCAACAATGCTAGAAAAACAATACATTCGAGCATACCGGGCTTGGCGAAACACACAAGCACCGGTGAGAACCCCCGGGGGGAATAACACGGCGACTGTGAAACCAGCCGCCGATTGACAAGCTCAATTAAAGCAAGGTGGAAAGGTGATATTAGCTTCCGCGATAGCCGCCGGCTACGCGTAGCCCTCACACTTTACTCACCCCCTGACCCCGGCCTCAGCCGAAGTCGAACGAATTGCAAGTCGCAGCCTTTGGAGGACGAAGTCAAATCGAAGCCCCAACCCTTAGGTTACAAAGCTACTTGCGACAAGCTAATGGTATATACACAACAATATGTGTGACCTGCTAGCACGAGAAGATAGAAGGAACAGATCCTAGAGTGACTTCCGGAATATATACATATTCTCGGGTCACCCAGGTGTCACGGGTGACTATTTTGGTATAAGATCTCGACCTGCGCATGCGCGCGATGGAACATCCAGTGCTGAAAGCACCGCCTCTGGCGGTCAGTAGGAACGAAATAGAACGCACTGTTTTTAGACCGCAACAAATCAGCCACGCAGCAAATCGACCACAAACATGCACAAAATAACGATCGCCAGGTAACACACCGGCCTATTTCTGCTCCAATCCGGTAAGAAAAGAATGCCTTATTGTCTGTCTGAGTCAGAGGAATAAACAACCTCAAACCCAAAGAAAAGGTGTGGTTAATTTGGGCGTGTCTAGCAGTGCATGGCCTGGAAACCAATTGAACGCAAAAGTATTGCACTTTTATTATGTTTGTACATAAATTAGGTTAAATTGTTTATGAATAATTTATAATCTGATGTGATCTACAATAGTAACAGAGTCAGTGAATTTACAGCAGTGTTTCCAGTCTACAGTGTGGACTCTCCAGAAAACCACACAGCAGCTCCACTCCTGAATCCTGCAGCTCGTTGTGACTCAGATTCAGCTCTCTGAGATGGGAGGGGTTGGACTTCAGAGCTGAGGCCAAAGAAGCACAGCTGATCTCTGACAAACTGCATTGGATCAATCTGAATAAAGAATAAAAGATGAAAATAAAAAATATTTAATAATCCAATCATATGTGTTCAGGTTTTAAATGTGTAACTCAACATGACTTTGTCTTAATCAATGAGCTTTCCTCTAAAATGAGCAGAGTGACTTTGTCATTGTGTTTTTGTGGATCATCATAATGTCAGCCTTCTACAGACATCACCCACATGTCACCACAACATTCACACACCTATTCATGTCAACACAGATTAACATCAAACTGCTGATCTCAGTCAGGTCTGGAATAAGAGGAGACAAATGATATTGATCCATTTAACACCTACATTTGGTAATATGCTTTCATCTTTGTCTTCCTGTGTGTGTGTTTGTGTGTGTGTGTGTGTGTGTGTGGTGTGTGTGTGTGTGTGTGTGTGTGTGTGTGTGTGTGTGTGTTTTGTGTGTGTGTGTGGTGTTGTGTGTTTGAGTGTGTGTGTGTGGTGTGTGTTGTGCGTGTGTGTGTGTGTGTGTTGGTGTGTGTGTGTGTTGTGTGTGTGTGTGTGTGTGTGTGTGTGTGTGTGTGTGGTGTGTGTGTGTGTGTGTGCGTGTCTGTGTATGTGTGTGTGTCTGTATGTGTGAGTGTGTTCTGACAGATTAATATCAATGAACAGATACTTTTAAGACAATTTGAAATTAATGGAAACCAATTAAATTATTCTCTTTCAACTAGTAAACATTTGCTTTATATACTAAAATATTAGTTGGAGGATCTTCAGTAATCATATGAAAATTTACCAAAATAATGAACATTAATTAAATATTTTCTACAGTTTTAGTGAGAGCAGAATAAGAAAAATGAAAACATGAACAAGGAAAATATATAACTTTATGGATGTAAGTTATGTGTTGAAGCCAAATTATTGATTTCAGGATTTATTGTATATTTTGCATTTGTTTATGAATTTTGAGTTGTTTGTTGATTATTTAAATGATTTATGATTAATTATATTTGGTTGGAGGGATAGGACGGTGCGTAAAGGAAACGCCGCCCCACAATTGGCATGGCGAGGCTTCTAATCTATTTCAGCTGTGCCCAGTCGGGGAACTGGGATCCCAGGTATGCAGTCGCACTGTTTTTAGACCGCAGCAAATCAGCCACGCAGCAAATCGATCACAAACATGAACAAAATAACGATCGCCAGGTAACGCACCGGCCTATTTCTCCTCCAATCCGGTAAGAAAAGAATGCCTCATTGTCTGTTGAGTCAGAGGAATAAACAACCTCAAACCCAAAGAAAAGGTGTGGTTAATTTGGGCGTGTCTAGCAGCGCATGGCCTGGAAACCAATTGAACACAAAAGTATTGCACTTTTATTATGTTTGTACATAAATTAGGTTAAATTGTTTATGAATAATATATAATCTGATGTGATCTACAATAGTAACAGAGTCAGTGAACTTACAGCAGTGTTTCCAGTCTACAGTGTGGACTCTCCAGGAAACCACACAGCAGCTCCACTCCTGAATCCTGCCGGATGTTGAAGCTCAGATCCAGCTTTCTGAGATGGGAGGGGTTGGACTTCAGACTTGAGGCCAGAGAAGCACAGCTGATCTCTGACAAACTGCAGGCACTCAATCTGAATAAAGAATAAATTATGTAAATAAAAAATAATCAATAATCCATTCAGATGTGTTCAGGTTTTAAATGTGTAGCTCAACATGACTTTGTTCTAATCAATGAGCTTTCCTCTAAAATGAGTAGAGTGACTTTGTCATTGTGTTGTTGTGGATCATCATAATGTCAGCCTTCTACAGACATCACCCACATGTCACCACAACATTCACACACCTATTCATGTCAACACAAATTGATATCAAGCTGCTGATCTCAGTCAGGTCTGGAATAAGAGGAGACAAATGATATTGATCCACCTTAAAACCTACATTTGGTAATATGCTTTCATCTTTGTCTTCCTGTGTGTGTGTGTGTGTGTGTGTGTGTGTGTGTGTGTGTGTGTGTGTGAGTTTCTGTGTGTGTGTGTGTTTGAGTGTGTGTGTGTGTTTTTTTCTGTGTGTGTGTTTGAGTGTGTGTGTGTGTGTGTTTGTGTCTGTGTTGTGTTTGAGTGTGTGTGTGTGTGTGTGTGTGTGTGTGTGTGTGTTGTGTGTGTGTGTGTGTGTTTTCTGTGTGTGTGCATGTGGGTGTGGTTCAGACAGATTGATATCAATGAACAGATATTTTTTAAGACAATTTGAAATGAATGGAAACCAATTAAATGATTCTCTTTCAACTAGTAAACGTTTGCTTTATAAACTAAAATATTAGTTGGAGGATCTTCAGTAATAATATGACAATTTACCAAAATAATGAACTTTAATTAAACATTTTCTACAGTTTTTGTGACAGCAGAATAAGAAAAATTAAAACATGAACAAGGAAAATATATAACTTTATGAATGTAAGTTATGTGTTGAAGCCAAATTATTGATTTCAGGATTTATTGTATATTTTGCATTTGTTTAGGAATTTTGAGTTGTTTGTTGATTATTTAAATGATTTATGATTAATTACATTTGGTTGGAGGGATAGGATGGTGCGTAAAGCAAACGCCGCCCCACAATTGGCATGGCGAGGCTTCTAATCTATTTCAGCTGTGCCCAGTCGGGGAACTGGGATCCCAGTTATGCAGTCACACTGTTTTTAGACCGCAGCAAATCAGCCACGCAGCAAATCGACCACAAACATGCACAAAATAACGATCGCCAGGTAACGCACCGGCCTATTTCTCCTCCAATCCGGTAAGAAAAGAATGCCTCATTGTCTGTTGAGTCAGAGGAATAAACAACCTCAAACTCAAAGAAAAGGTGGGGTTAATTTGGCTGTGTCTAGCAGTGCATGGCCTGGAAACCAATTGAACGCAAAAGTATTGCACTTTTATTATGTTTGTACTAGGGCTGTCAAATTAACGCGTTCATTTCGATTAATTAATCACAAAAAAATTAATGCGATTAAAAAAATCAACGCAGATTAATCGCACTTCTATATTGCCCTTTGACCCGGTGCAAAAGTGGTGCCGAGCTGCACCTGTAGCTTTTATATGTCCATGTTGCTGGGCCGGGCGCGTGGGTTAAAGGGAGAAATGTAAAGAGTGAAGCAGGGGAAAGGGGCCGACTCGAGGGCTCTATGGACGGTTTATGGGATGCTTCGGCAAATGAACATGAAGGTAGGAAGACATCTTACTTAATTCTCTGCAGTGTCCGTGCATTATTGATTTAGTGGGTGCAACAATGTAGGCTAGGTTCAAAACAGTAGGCCTATCTCTCAATCTTCCTCCAATTTTGTTTGCTAGCTGTCTCGCATTTAAACGAGTGTGTATGTGTGTGGTGTGTGTAAATATTTTTGCCTATGAATAGGCTACGAAATGGTGGCAGTGCAGCGCTGTCTGTTGTGGGAGATGGAAAGTCGTCATTTAGTCTGCTTGTTTTTTTGAGAAAATTCGGCACTAGTTCATGTATAAAGCTAGCTGAGTGGAGGAGACAGAAGTTACGAGAGACGGAGAGCGACGCGCGAGCGCGAGAGGAGAGAGAGAGAGAGAGAGAGAGAGAGAGAGAGAGAGAGAGAGAGAGAAACAAACAGTAGGCTATACAGCTGTTTATAAACAGGTATAAAAGTGTCATATAAGTATGCGATTAATTTAGATTAATTAATCACAGAGCCTGTAATTAATTAGATTAATTTTTTTAATCGCTTGACAGCCCTAGTTCAAACATAAATTAGGTTAAATTGTTTATGAATAATATATAATCTGATGTGATCTACAATAGTAACAGAGTCAGTGAACTTACAGCAGTGTTTCCAGTCTACAGTGTGGACTCTCCAGAAAACCACACAGCAGCTCCACTCCTGAATCCTGCAGCTCGTTGTGACTCAGATTCAGCTCTCTGAGATGGGAGGGGTTGGACTTCAGAGCTGAGGCCAAAGAAGCACAGCTGATCTCTGACAAACTGCATTGGATCAATCTGAATAAAGAATAAAAGATGAAAATAAAAAATATTTAATAATCCAATCATATGTGTTCAGGTTTTAAATGTGTAACTCAACATGACTTTGTTCTAATCAATGAGCTTTCCTCTAAAATGAGTAGAGTGACTTTGTCATTGTGTTGTAGTGGATCATCATAATGTCAGCCTTCTACAGATATCCCCCTTATATGCATAACAACATAACATGCTTTTACTTCGGTCCTGTGTGTGTGTGTGTGTGTGTTTGAATGTGTGTGTGTTTGAGTGTGTGTGTGTGTTTGAGGGGTGTGTGTGTTGTGTGTGTGTGTGTGTGTGTGTGTGTGTGTGTGTGTGTGTGTGTGTGGTGGTGATATGTGTGAGTGTGTTCTGACAGATTAATATCAATGAACAGATATTTTTTAAGACAATTTGAAATGAATGGAAACCAATTAAATGATTCTCTTTCAACTAGTAAACGTTTGCTTTATAAACTAAAATATTAGTTGGAGGATCTTCAGTAATAATATGACAATTTACCAAAATAATGAACATTAATTAAACATTTTCTACAGTTTTAGTGAGAGCAGAATAAGAAAAATGAAAACATGAACAAGGAAAATATAAAACTTCATGAATCTAAGTTATGTGTTGAAGCCAAATTATTGATTTCAGGATTTATTGTATATTTTGCATTTGTTTATGAATTTTGAGTTGTTTGTTGATTATTTAAATGATTTATGATTAATTACATTTGGTTGGAGGGATAGGATGGTGCGTAAAGCAAACGCCGCCCCACAATTGGCATGGCGAGGCTTCTAATCTATTTCAGCTGTGCCCAGTCGGGGAACTGGGATCCCAGGTATGCAGTCGCACTGTTTTTAGACCGCAACAAATCAGCTACGCAACAAATCAGCCACGCAGCAAATCGACCACAAATATGCACAAAATAACGATCGCCAGGTAACGCACCGGCCTATTTCTCCTCCAATCCGGTAAGAAAAGAATGCCTTATTGTCTGTCTGAGTCAGAGGAATAAACAACCTCAAACCCAAAGAAAAGGTGTGGTTAATTTGGGCGCGTCTAGCAGCGCATGGCCTGGAAACCAATTGAACGCAAAAGTATTGCACTTTTATTATGTTTGTACATAAATTAGGTTGAATTGTTTATGAATAATATATAATCTGATGTGATCTACAATAGTAACAGAGTCAGTGAACTTACAGCAGTGTTTCCAGTCTACAGTGTGGATTCTCCAGAAAACCACACAGCAGCTCCACTCCTGAATCCTGCAGGTTGTTGAGACTCAGATCCAGCTTTCTGAGATGGGAGGGGTTGGACCTCAGAGTTGAGGCCAAACATGCACAGCCGGTCTCTGATAAACTGCAGCGCCACAATCTGAATAATATGATGGAAATAAAAAATAATTAATAATCCAATCAGATGTGATCAGGTTTTAAATGTGTAGCTCAACATGACTTTGTTCTAATCAATGAGCTTTCCTCTAAAATGAGTAGAGTGACTTTGTCATTGTGTTGTAGTGGATCATCATAATGTCAGCCTTCTACAGATATCCCCCTTATATGCATAACAACATAATATGCTTTTACCTCGGTCCTCTGTGTGTGTGTTGTGGTGTGTGTGTGTGTGTGTGTGTGTGTGTTGTGTGTGTGTGTGTGGTGTGTGTGTGTGTGTGTGTGTGTGTGTGTGTGTGTTTGTGTGTGTTTGTGTGTGTGTGTTGATGTGTGTGTTTGTGTGTGTGTGTGTGTGTGTGTGTGTGTGTGTGTGTGTGTGTGTGTTGTGTGTGTGTGTGTGTGTGTGTGCTGTGTGTGTGCGTGTGGGTGTGTGTTCAGACAGATTAATATCAATGAACAGATATTTTTTAAGACAATTTGAAATGAATGGAAACCAATTAAATGATTCTCTTTCAACTAGTAAACGTTTGCTTTATAAACTAAAATATTAGTTGGAGGATCTTCAGTAATAATATGACAATTTACCAAAATAATGAACATTAATTAAACATCTTCTACAGTTTTTGTGACAGCAGAATAAGAACAATTAAAACATGAACAAGGAAAATATAAAACTTTATGGATGTAAGTTATGTGTTGAAGCCAAATTATTGATTTCGGGATTTATTGTATATTTTGCATTTGTTTATGAATGTTGAGTTGTTTGTTGATTATTTAAGTGATTTATGATTAATTACATTTGGTTGGAGGGATAGGACGGTGCGTAAAGCAAACGCCGCCCCACAATTGGCATGGCGAGGCTTCTAATCTATTTCAGCTGTGCCCAGTCGGGGAACTGGGATCCCAGGTATGCAGTCGCACTGTTTTTAGACCGCAACAAATCAGCTACGCAGCAAATCAGCCACGCAGCAAATCGACCACAAACATGCACAAAATAACGATCGCCAGGTAACGCACCGGCCTATTTCTCCTCCAATCCGGTAAGAAAAGAATGCCTCATTGTCTGTTGAGTCAGAGGAATAAACAACCTCAAACCCAAAGAAAAGGTGTGGTTAATTTGGGTGCGTCTAGCAGCGCATGGCCTGGAAACCAATTGAACGCAAAAGTATTGCACTTTTATTATGTTTGTACTAGGGCTGTCAAATTAACGCGTTCATTTCGATTAATTAATCACAGAAAAATTAACGCGATTAAAAAAATCAACGCAGATTAATCGCACTTCTATATTGCCCTTTGACCCGGTGCAAAAGTGGTGCCGAGCTGCACCTGTAGCTTTTATATGTCCATGTTGCCGGGCGCGTGGGTTAAAGGGAGAAATGTAAAGAGTGAAGCAGGGGAAAGGGGCCGACTCGAGGGCTCTATGGACGGTTTATGGGATGCTTCGGCAAATGAACATGAAGGTAGGAAGACATCTTACTTAATTCTCCGCAGTGTCCGTGCATTATTGATTTAGTGGGTGCAACAATGTAGGCTAGGTTCAAAACAGTAGGCCTATCTCTCAATCTTCCTCCAATTTTGTTTGCTAGCTGTCTCGCATTTAAACGAGTGTGTGTGTGTGTGTGTGTGTCAATATTTTTGCCTATGAATAGGCTACGAAATGGTGGCAGTGCAGCGCTGTCTGTTGTGGGAGATGGAAAGTCGTCATTTAGTCTGCTTGTTTTTTTGAGAAAATTCGGCACTAGTTCATGTATAAAGCTAGCTGAGTGGAGGAGACAGAAGTTACGAGAGACGGAGAGCGAGCGCGCACGCGAGAGAGAGAGAGAGAGAGAGAGAAAACAAACAGTAGGCTATACAGCTGTTTATAAACAGGTATAAAAGTGTCATATAAGTATGCGATTAATTTAGATTAATTAATCACAGAGCCTGTAATTAATTAGATTAATTTTTTTAATCGCTTGACAGCCCTAGTTCAAACATAAATTAGGTTAAATTGTTTATGAATAATATATAATCTGACGTGATCTACAATAGTAACAGAGTCAGTGAACTTACAGCAGTGTTTCCAGTCTACAGTGTGGACTCTCCAGAAAACCACACAGCAGCTCCACTCCTGAATCCTGCAGCTCGTTGAAGCTCAGATCCAGCTCTCTGAGATGGGAGGGGTTGGACTTCAGACTTGAGGCTAGAGAAGCACAGCTGATCTCTGACAAACTGCAGCCCCACAATCTGAATAATATGATGGAAATAAAAAATAATTAATCATCCAATCAGATGTGTTCAGGTTTTAAATGTGCAGCTCAACATGACTTTGTTCTAATCAATGAGCTTTCCTCTAAAATGAGTAGAGTGACTTTGTCATTGTGTTGTAGTGGATCATCATAATGTCAGCCTTCTACAGATATCCCCCTTATATGCATAACAACATAATATGCTTTTAACTCGGTCCTGTGTGTGTGTGTGTGTGTGTGTGTGTGTGTGTGTGTGTGTGTGTGTTTGTGTTGATCAGATTGATCAATATCAATGAACTGATATTATTTGCTAAAAAAACTGAAATGAATGAAAACCAATGAAATTATTCTCTTTCAAATAGTAAATGTTTTCAATGTAGACTAAAATATTAGTTGGAGGATCTTGAGTATAAAAATGTGAATTTGCTAAAAATTGTGAACACATATTAAACATTTTCAACAGTTTATTTTGTGACTGCAGAATAAAAGAATAAGCTTTGCACAAGAAAAATGAAAATATGAACAAAGAAAATTCATAAATGTATGATTGTAACATACATTTGTACATAAATAAGGTTGAATTGTTAATCAAATATATTAGATTGACAATAGTAACAGGGTCAGTCAACTGACCTCAGAGTCTCCAGTCTGTAACAGAGTGGACTCTGGTAAATAATTAAAGGTGAAGTAAGCGATTTATTTATGTTAATATAAGTATTAAATCGCTCTTTATTCATACAGTGATCACATATATAGTGTGCGTGTTTCATAAAGCCGATCTCTCAGTCAGCTGCTCTGCATGTAATCTTCAAATAAACCTTTCGTGGATCCCACTACTAATAACCAATCAGAAGAGAGAACGCTACAAACCGGCACCCGTCTCACTGCCGGTGCACGTGCAGAGCGACAGATGGGTGAATGTGTATGCGCCTACAATGGCGGAGCAGGTAAAAATGTGTTTTGATGGTTTTTATCATGCTTTATCACACTTGTGGATCCGAGATGATGCTAGATAACGCGCTGCTTAATGTGGTGACGTAGGGACGAGGAAGGGGACTGCTAACTGCAGTCACTGACAGGAGGTTAGCTAAACTGACCATTCCGCTTACTGAACCTTTAACTATGATTTTTCAAGCTACCGGATCTAAAGAGCAATGCCTTATTAAGGTTAATAAATCCTTGATTTTTGTTGTCACCTTAGATACACTAGTTTTAAAAAATCATAATTCATTGTTAATTGTTAATTCATTGTTAAAAGAATAATAAAGTTGACCAATGATCAAACACTGTGCAGGGAGTGCTCGAGTTGTAAATGTCGTAGTTTCAGTTGTTTTATTATTTCAAAGGTCTTTTGAGAAGACTACAATTGAAAATAAATCTATAAAATACATCATAACGTCAAAGTGGCTTGTGAGAGTGACTGTTTTACTGCTGAAATCCTGCTGTCTCTCTCTCTCTGTTTAAACAGAAGCTCAAACTCTCTGTAGCCTGTTTCTATCTGCTATCAACAGATCTTCAACCACCTCATTCATATCCCTAACACACTCTACAGCCTCATCAGGACTGACTGATTGACCATAATGTAAGTCTGTAAAAAACATTGTCTGCTGGTTAAACATTTTTTATTTTTTTTAAATGATAATAATAATGATTATAATTTGAAATTGTTTCATTTTCGTGCTCAGGCAAATCCTGAACATATATGAACCAAAACTTTAAACCTCAGTCAATTAAACAAATAGAAAATTCTACATGAGCAACAGTCAGTAAACTGACCTCAGAGTCTCCAGTCTGCAGTTTGGACTCTCCAGTCCGGCACAGAGAGCCTTCACTGCTGAATCCTCCAAGTCGTTTAAACTCAGCTCCAGCTCTCTCAGATGGGAGGGGTTGGACTTCAGAGCTGAAGCCACAACTTCACAGTTAGTCGCTGAGAGTCCGCAGTTAGATAGTCTGTAATGACACACGTATTACAAAATGTTATTATGAAAGAGGACAACTGATGACAGAAAAGTTTGAAATTCAGCAATTATGTCTGTTCAATGTCTCTGTCCTGAAGCCTAAGTATCTTTTTAGAGCAGAGGCCTGTTTCAGGTAGCTGGTTTTGAGGCAACCCAGAGTTTGTTCGCTCTGAGTTAGTGGAAACTCTCGGTTTTCCGTTTCAAGAAGCAGGTTCAGCGCAACCGAGAGTCAGTTACTGCGGCAACATACACCGTGGGTCTAACCTGCTCGGGAAGTGGTTAGACCTACCCTGAGTTTGTTTTCACTTCACGCTGCAGCTCCGACTGAAGAAAGAGTGTCACTGTCACACGCGTCCCTGTACAGTTTAAAGCAAAATCACTCCATAGAAATCTCCATCGGGATGTTTTTATCATTTCCTGATGATTTTACGTTTGATCGATCATTTATCTGATCAGTAGCGTAGTTCTCAGCCCTCGTGCCGTTCATATAGGCGGCCACCTTACACATTGGGAACATGCTTTACATTCAGATTAATAAACCTATTGTATTGTATGTATCTCGTTATTTATTTTTATCATTATCAGGAGTTTTTTAACATCTGTGCCACTGAACATAGGCTATTTATGTCTGCACGCGATCGTTACTGTTCACTTGTGTCATCCCAAAGTCACAGACAAGCCTCGTTAAACAGCCCAATATGAATATAGAAATAATATAATAATTTAAACTGTGATCACTAGAGGACAAGGGATCTGGTAATAAAACAATCAGGATCTACAATGGAAACTGTCACCTTATGTGTCAAACGTTAATATCTTTCCCTCCCCATTTAAAAGAAGCGACAGTCTGTTTACTGCACAGTATTATAGCTTGCCTACATAATACAGTGAATATAAAACACTGTCAGCAATGCTGTGCAGCGGCAGCTTAATAATTTTTGCTGCTGATATGCGTAATTCAGGCCTAATTCTTAAAATAGACTTGCTTCTCATACAGAAGCAATGATGCTCCTGACAAAAAACTTTTGCACCGTTTTTTTTCTGAATTGCCGAAGTGATTAGATCAGAGTTATGAGACAATATCCGCGTTCATTCTTCTCCATAAGCTCGTTCGTTAATATTTCTTACTCTAGTGGGAGGAGCGGAGAAGTTTTCTATTTTTTTCTTTTTTGAGAAGTGGATAAGTGGGAGGATCAAGCATTTGTTTCTTCTGTTTCCATGGTGAATCATGTTATCAGCGATCTATTGACGATGGCTTTTATGCACACGCTCCACCCAGAGTGAACACACACAGAGTTGATTAACCCAACGCTGATCCACTGTTCTGAAACCGAAAACCCAGAGTTGCTCGTCAACCCTGCACTCTGAGTTGACCAACTGAGTTGACCAACTGAGTTGACCAACTCAGAGCGCAGAATTAAACTCAAAGTATGTAAAACCAGCTACCTGAAATAGGCCCCAGAACTGCGTTAATTTTAGCGTTGGCTTGCTGCTGCTTGTTCACTCTCCCGCCTGCATCCCGTATAGACACCCACACACAGAGCAGCTGATGGTCTGATCAGAGCAGAGGAGCGCTAATTGCGTGAATTTATTAATGGCAAAACTCGGCCTTTTGTGCAGTTTTGTCCATGCACAAGCACACATCGCAATTTCTAGTAGATTAATTGTGCAGCACTAAAAAACACCTCACCTCCAGACATTTAATCTTTGTTTTGCTTTATTCTTACAGATGAAGGAAGAGAGAATGTAGTTACAATGCTGCTATAATGTCCAGTCTGTCACTGTAATCTGATACAATGTCTGTCTTCATGAAGTAAGCACGAGGCCATTTGGATTAGAAAACATTTTTACAACTCAGTCAACAATTGCAGTTGGGTAAGATGATCTCTTTGAATGTTACCTGTCTAGATGAACACAATACCAAACAATATACTGGGGAGTAAGTGATCATTGAGAGGCCTTTTTTGTTTGACCTTTTTTTTAATGGAATATACTGTTTAGTATGTATTTAAGGACGAAACAGAATTTAATGAATTCAAATTAAATTAATCTAATTTATTTAAAAACAATTGTCCTTTGCAATGGAAACAATGATAAGAAGCATCTTTAACTGGAGACATTCTTTTCCTTTGTGTCCATTTCCTTAAGGAAGGGGTTGTAGCATCCTCTTCGCTCTGAATTAAATGGCTACAAAACCATTACAAAGGAAAATTACTTAATTGCATGGAAGAATACTCCAGGACATCAGAAATCTCCTTTGGAAAAAAAATCAGGTATAACCTGTAAGTCTTATTATTTAAGACACATTGAAGAACCTACTTATGTATTAATAACTTTAAAGAAATGTACTTCTTCACTGTAAAATAGTGTTATATTTTGTGATCAAATGCAGCAGTGAAACAACCTCAATCACAACCTAAAATCTTAATTTGCTTGACCAAGTTTACACATCACCTCGATCACAAAAAGGAAGATTAACGAAAGAAAATCTGTGAAATGTAATAATTATTAGAAATAAATTAGCTTTACAGCTATAAACACAACTGAACGTCTACATTTTCTGCTACATGATTCTGTAATAAACAAATGGAACACTTTAACAATAAGAACAATCAAACTTCTACATTGTGTATAATTTGAATAACTAAATTACTATTCTACACTAATGTATTATATTAATCAAATCTGGACTTACAGAGCCTTTCTGCAGTTTCTCACAACTGGAATCAGTCTCAGTTTTCCCTCGTTTGATGTGTTGTACTTCTTCAGGTCCAACTCGGCCAGAACTTCCTCTGACATCTGCAGCATGTAGGCCAGAGCAGAGCAGTGGATCTCAGAGAGTTTCTTCTCTGATATTGTATCTGACTTCAGGAACTCTTGGATCTCCTGGTGAACTGGGTGGTCAGAAACATCACTCCTCTTCCTGTTAAGACATTTCTTTATTAATAAATTATTGTTTTTTTTTAAACATTCAGATTTGGTCACAGATAGTGACAGAGAAAAGTAAAATTGTTGTTACTTTTCTGTTGGAATAGAATAGTTATGTCTTACTTATCGACATGATCACATCAAGCTGACCTTAGATTCTCCAGTCTGTAGTGTGGACTCTCCACAAGATCAGACAGAGGCTTCAGTCCTGAATCGTTCAGCCAGTTGTTACTCAGATCCAGCTCTCTGAGATGGGAGGGGTTGGATTTCAGAGCTGAGGCCAGATAAGCACAGCTGATCTCCGACAAACTGCAGTAACTCAATCTGAATAAAGAAAATATATTGTGTAAGTATGACAGTGTTTCTGCTTGAAATCCTTCAACGTGTAATAATCTGTTCAGAGCTGGAGACGGTTTAGAACGTAGAAGTTTAGAAAATGGAAACTCGAAACCGCTTCTTTTGATAACTCATTTTTAAAACACGATGGATATTTTAAGATGTAAACCAAGATTTAAAAAAAGTTCAGAGTGAATAATCAAGTGTAGACATGTAAGGTTTTAAATCTAGAGCTCAATATTTTTCTTCCACTCAATTTCAGCAGTTTAGAACAAGCCCCAACCTCAGCGATTTGTAGAAATGACCACAACTGTAGTAACCAGGAAGTGCCACTGGGGGCTGTATGCAGAAGAGAGCCTGTTTCCATTGACTCCAATGTTAAACATGCCGTTTTCACAGCATTATTAAACCTATTTCAGGCCTGGATTGAAAAACCATTCTAGTCTGTATGTTTAGTTCATATCTCCATGACAACTCTGAGGGGGTGAATTTTTTTCTAGCAGGCTAGTTTGTATTCTTTTGGAAGTTAAAATGTATTGGCGCGATCTCTTGAGTGACAGCTCTCCGCCCGTTGTCCCTCACTTTGCCTCGGAGGTATACGTCAGCTATCTCCCTCCCCCCGACGTGAGGCGGAGTAAAAATCTCACAAAATGGCGACGCGCACAAATCAGGATTATTGGATGCCGTGTGAATAACTGAGGTCAGCCCAGATTCTACATCCATATTATTTACTATCTATGGTTTAGAATCATCACAACTTTTACATATTAATCTAAAGCAGAAGTAAAAGATGGTGTCGGACCTCAGAGTCTCCAGTCTACAGTCTTGCATCTCGAGAAAACCACACAGCTGCTTCACTCCTGAATCCTGCAGCTTGTCGTTGACACCCAGATCCAGCTCTCTGAGATGGGAGGGGTTGGACTTCAGAGTTGACGCCAGAGAAGCAAAGCTGATCTCTGACAAACTGCAGGACCTCAATCTGAATAAAGAATGAATTATGTAAATAAAAGAAAATTAATAATACATTAAGATGTTTTCAGGTTTTCAATGTGTAGCTCAACAAAGAAAATAATGGAAACTAAAATATTAGTTGGGAGGATGTTCAGTATAAAAATGTGTCAATTACAAAAAACTAATTTACAAACATTTTCCAAAGTTTGTTTTGTGACTGCAAACAAGGCTTTGTCTGAGAAGAGTGAAAATATGATGTTTGTGCATAAATTAGGTTTCATATTTAATTAAATATATAATATATTCAATAGTTATTCATTGAGTCATTGAACTAACCTCAGAGTCTCCAGTTTACAGTGTGAACTCTCAAGAAAATCACACAGCTGCTTCATTACAGAATCCTGCAGCTCGTTTTCACTCAGATCCAGCTCTCTGAGATGGGAGGGGTTGGACTTCAGAGCTGAGGTCGAAGATGCACAGCTGATCTCTGATAAGCTACAGCCACTCAATCTGAATAAAGAATACATTGTGTAAATTTAGAGACAATGTTCCTTCTAGAAATCCTTCAATGTTGAAAAATCTGTTCATAGTAAAATACACAATTGAATAATAGCTCTCATTTATATAAATAATAGCGTGATGCTGCTTCAAAAGATACGTAGAGACATACAGTATTTATTTGACAAACCAAACCGATTTAATTGAAAAAGCATACGGTAGACTTTATCTGTATCTTTACTGATAAACAATGTACATATTAAAACCTCATAATGCGTTTGTTTATCCAGTTTTATAATTTCCATATGTCAGATGCGCTTGCGGAATAAATTTAGCTAGAGGGGCGTGTTTCCTCCCCCCAACGTTATCTCTCTGCACTGGATAGATGGAAAATTACGGAGCGTTGGCCTCTACGAGGAATTTGAGGCTGATTTTTGCTCTGTAGAAATGGATGTGTGACATCAGACTCTCTATGTCCATCTTTTATATACTATTCTTACCTTCTGGGCTCCATGTCATATTCTTAAGTCTAAACACAACCTTGTAGATCGTAAAATTATTTGTGAAGAATTTATTTTAATTACAGAGGCACGGAAGAAGAAAGACTTTGACATTAAAAGTGTATGAGTAGAATATCATCCTTAAATCTGCAGATTATTGTCACCACAATCTTTTAAGTCATATTAATCTTAGTGCAATAGTAAAACAGTGGTATCTGACCTCAGAGTCTCCAGTTTACATTGTTGACTCTCAAGAATACCACTCATCAACTTCACTCCTGAATCCTGCAGCTCGTTGTGACTCAGATCCAGCTCTCTGAGATGGGAGGGGTTGGACTTCAGAGTTGAGGCCAGAGAAGCACAGCTGATCTCTGACAAACTGCAGTCCCTCAATCTGAATAAAGAATGAACGAGGTAAATAAAAAATGGTTAATTATCCAATCAGATGTGATCAGGTTTTAAATGTGCAGCTCAACATGACTTTGTCCAAATGAATGAGCTTTCCTCTATAATGAGTAGAGTGACTTTGTCATTGTGTTGTTGTGGATCATCATAATGTCAGCCTTCTAATGGTATGGTAAATGGTAAATGGACTTGTATAGCGCTATATCTCCGTTTATCACAGACCCAAAGCGCTTTACATTGTTTTTTTGTACACATTCACCCAGTCACACACACATTCATACACCGATAGCAGCAGCTACCACGCAGGGTAGGCTTAGCACTAGGGTGCTAAGCTACCTAAGCTAACTATCGGGAGCAATTCGGGGTTCAGTGTCTTGCCCAGGGACACTTCGACATGTGGCGGGGAGACGGGGGATCGATCCTCCGACCCTGCACACCAGAGGCAAACTCCCTACCCACTTCGCCACTGCCGCCCGTAACAGACATCTACAGACCCACATCACCCACATGTCACCACAACATTCACACACCTATTCATGTCAACACAGATTAATAACAAGCTGCTGATCTCAGTCAGGTCTCGGGCCTATTGCATAAAAGTGGAATAAAGACATCCAGGATGATTGATAAAGCCAGCCTTGACAAAGTCTAGCCTGGGCACTTTGGATTAGTCAGTTGCGTAAACGCCAATCCAGGATGTAAAGGGGCCGCTTTGTCAAGCCAGGTGTAAGTCATTCTGTTAAGTGCCAGCCCACAGCTTTCAGAAGTAGACCCAAAGATCGAACACAGATTTACTGATGAAAAAATGTAAAAGACGGCCCATTTTCCCATAATGCCTTGCTAGTTTAAACCGTAAGTGAGGGGGCAGTTAATTTTATACAGGGGATGTCATCTCTGCCAACTAATCTTGATGTCCCTGCATTGTTTTATGATAAAATAGTTGACAGTGAGCAGTCTGCAGGTGCATTTAAAAAATAGAATATCATGGAAAGTCCATTCAAAAAGTTAAACTTTCATTACACAAAGTGAAATATGTCAGGCCTTCTTTTTGGATGATTGATTGATCATGGAATAAAAAATCCAGTATCTCAAAATATTAGAATATTGCATACAACCAATCAGAAATGTCGACCTTCTGAAAAGTATGTTTATTTCTAGATTAATTTCACTTAATGTGTAATGAATCTAGAACATATTTAAGTTTCACTTTTTGAATTAAATTGCAGAAAAAAGGAAACTTTCATTGATATTTAATTTTGTTTTAGATGCACCTCGATATAGTTATAAGTACAAAGTGAATTTATTTGACCCACATTTGCAACGTCATCTACCATCGATAATCAATTGTATAAATATAGCCCGCAATATGAACACTATCACATAAATTATTATAATTTATATAATTTCATTTTAATGTAATTATAATTAAGTTAATTATAAATGGTTCAGGTTAAATAATAAAAAAGAAGAACTATTTAACTAAATGACAATGCAGTGTTTTATATGGTACTTTAAAACAGGTTATTAAAATTTAAGCATTACACAGAAGATCATGGAATAACTGTTAAACACCTTCAGATCGGAGTGACAGCTGACTGGGCCAGTCAGGCAACAGAATAAGTTTATCCTTTACGTTTAGCCTGGTCGGGACCAGGCTAAACGTAAAGGATAAATCTCCAGGGTAACTTATGTCCCTCCGCTTTTATGCAACCGGATCATGGCTATCGCAAGCCAGGATAACCGAAAAATCCTAGGTTAATCCCTTATCCTAGTTTTATGCAATAGGCCCCTGGAGTTAGAGGAGAACAATTATATTGATACACTAAACACCTGCTTTTGGAAATATGCTTATATATGTTTCTTCCTGTATGTGTGTTAGTGTGTGTGTGTGTGTGTGTGTGTGTGTGTGTGTGTGTGTGTGTGTGTGTGTGTGTGTGTGGGTGTGCGCGTGCGTGCGTGCGTTTGTGTGTTCAGACAGATTTATATCAATGAACAGATATTATTTTTTAAGACAATTTGAAATGAATGGAAACCAATTAAATGATTCTCTTTCAACTAGTAAACGTTTACAATGTAAACTAAAATATTACTTGGATGGATCGTCAGTATAAAAATGTCAATTTACCAAAAATAATGAACATTAATTAAACATTTTCTACAGTTTTTGTGACAGCAGAATAAGAAAAATTAAAACATGACACACACAGACAGACAGACACACAGACAGACAGACAGACAGACAGACAGACAGACAGACAGACAGACAGACAGACAGACAGACAGACAGACAGACAGACAGACAGACAGACAGACAGACAGACAGACGGACACACAGACAGAAAACATGAACAACAAAAATATATAACTTTATGGATGTAAGTTATGTTTGTACATAAATTGGGTTTAATTGTTAATAAAATATATAAGATCTTCAATAGTAACATAGTGGGTGAACTTACCTCAGAGTCTCCAGTTTACAGAGTGGACTCTCCAGAAAACCACACAGCAGCTTCACTCCTGAATCCTGCAGCTTGTTCTCACTCAGATCCAGCTTTCTGAGATGGGAGGGGTTGGACTTCAGAGTTGAGGCCAGAGAAGCACAGCTGATCTCTGACAAACTGCACCACCTCAATCTGAATAAAGAATAAATTATGTAAATAAACAATAATCAATAATCCAATCAGATGTGTTCAGGTTTTAAATGTTTAGCGCAACACGACTTTGTCCTTGTCAATAAATGTTTTCAGTTTATAATAACACCATAAGCGTGTTTATTGTGAGATTATAAGAAATGTGTTTAACAATTTATGGACTGCTTAATAACATAAATAAAAGCCTTATTGTCTGTTGAGTCAGAGGAATAAACAACCTCAAACCCAAAGAAAAGGTGCGGTTAATTTGGGCGTGTCTAGCAGCGCATGGCCTGGAAACCAATTGAACGCAAAAGTATTGCACTTTTATTATGTTTGTACATAAATTAGGTTTAATTGTTTATGAATAATATATAATCTGATGTGATCTACAATAGTAACAGAGTCAGTGAACTTACAGCAGTGTTTCCAGTCTACAGTGTGGACTCTCCAGAAAACCACACAGCAGCTTCACTGCTGAATCCTGCAGGTCGTTTCCACTCAGATCCAGCTTTCTGAGATGGGAGGGGTTGGACCTCAGAGTTGAGGCCAAACATGCACAGCCGGTCTCTGATAAACTGCAGCGCCACAATCTGAATAATATGATGGAAATAAAAAATAACTAATAATCCAATCATATGTGTTCAGGTTTTAAATGTGCAGCTCAACATGACTTTGTTCTAATCAATGAGCTTTCCTCTAAAATGAGTAGAGTGACTTTGTCATTGTGTTGTAGTGGATCATCATAATGTCAGCCTTCTACAGATATCCCCCTTATATGCATAACAACATAATGTGCTTTTACCTCGGTCCTGTGTGTGTGTGTGTGTGTGTGTGTGTGTGTGTGTGTGTGTGTGTGTGTGTGTTGTGTGTGTGTGTGTGTGTGTGTGTGTGTGTGTGTGTGTGTGTGTGTGTGTGTGTGTGTGCGCGTGTCTGTGTGTGTGTTCAAACAGATTAATATCAATGAACAGATATTTTTTAAGACAATTTGAAATTAATGGGAACCAATTAAATGATTATCTTTCAACTAGTAAACGTTTGCTTTATAAACTAAAATATTAGTTGGAGGATCTTCAGTAATAATATGACAATTTACCAAAATAATGAACATTAATTAAACATTTTCTACAGTTTTTGTGACAGCAGAATATGAAAAATGAAAACATGAACAAGGAAAATATAAAACTTTATGAATGTAAGTTATGTGTTGAAGCCAAATTATTGATTTCAGGATGTATTGTATATTTTGCATTTGTTTATGAATTTTGAGTTGTTTGTTGATTATTTAAATGATTTATGATTAATTACATTTGGTTGGAGGGATAGGACGGTGCGTAAAGCAAACGCCGCCCCACAATTGGCATGGCGAGGCTTCTAATCTATATCAGCTGTGCCCAGTCGGGGAACTGGGATCCCAGGTATGCAGTCGCACTGTTTTTAGACCGCAACAAATCAGCCACGCAGCAAATCAGCCACGCAGCAAATCGACCACCAACATGCACAAAATAACGATCGCCAGGTAAGAGTAAAATGGAACTAAAGATATCTATTTGTGTATAACTTAGTATGAAACAAGAAACTACATAAAACATGGGGTACCTCAAGGATCCATATTAGGACCTTTATTATTTCTCATTTATATAAATGATATTGCGCAGGTTTCGAAATCCATATTCCCTTTGCTTTTTGCAGATGACACCAGCCTTGTTCTCTCTCATAGAGACCTAAAAAGTCTAATAGAGGAGCTAAATCATAATCTTATCCAGTTCTCAAGCTGGTTCCAAACAAACAAGTTATCTTTAAATGTCAAAAAGTCCAATTTCATGTTGTTTGCTGGTAAAAAGATTCATGACAATGACCAAATCAAACTTTATATAAATGATGAAGAAATAATTAAAGTCTCATCAACATGTTTTTTAGGTGTTATTATTGATGATAAACTCTCATGGAGAGAACAGGTTGGTCTTGTCTGTAATAAGGTAACTAAATCACTTGGGATCCTTAGAAAAATAAGAGTCTTTGTTCATAAGTCATGTTTATTAACATTATACTACAGTCTGATCTATCCATATTTAACATACTGTAATATTGTTTGGGCGAGTACATTTTCATCATACCTAAATAAAATTATGCTACTGCAGAAAAGGTTTGCTAGATTAGCGACCTTCTCAAAACCTCTGGTACCAAGTGCACCACTTTTCTATAAATTAAAGTTATTGTCTATTTATGATATAAATATTCTCCAAATATGCACTTTTGTTTTTAAGGTGAAATATAAGTTGACTGATTTACCTTGTACTTTTGGATGTTATTTTTTTTCAAACTCAAAATTTCATAATCATTGTACCAGACAAGCTGAAAATCTCCATCTGCCTCTTTATAAATCTTCCCGCAGTCAATCTTGCATTAAATACCGTGGCGTCATACTATGGAATGAAAATATACACTTACTTGATTCTTCTATAACATTGACCATATTCAAAAAGAGACCGATCCATGCACAAAAGCAATTCCATGCATAAATCAAAAGCAATTATTGTTTAAAAACATGAATTTAGAATTTGATTATATATTATCATGATTGTCCGCTTGCTTGGTTTAAACACAATAATTTGTATTACTACATTTTGATTTGTTCTAACTGATTTAAACTGATTTTTATTTTTTTTTGTATTTTTTTTATTTATTTTTTTTTGTATTTTTTTTTATTTTTTTTATTTTTTATTTTTTTATTATTGTCTTGGGTTTTGTTCTTAATTTCTTTGATTGTTTTGCATTTTTTTTTTGTTTTTTTGTGTGTGTGCGCGCTTGTGTGCTGATCTGCTAATATTAATATGTAAATGTATTTTGGGTGTGGCTCTATATAAGCCTGTACAGGTTTCTGCCACACCCACACATGTATTTTTTAATTTTTTTTACTACATGTTTTTTTAAATCTATTTTGTATGTGAATAAAATAAACATAAACATAAACAAACAATTGTGATATACATCAAACAAAAACTCAACAGGACAGAGGTAGCTGATAGTGATTCATATAAATAAGTCGGTGTCAGTTCTCCTACTTTGTGTCTGAGGGTCCAGGTTCATGCCTGAAGTCTGGTGGACCATCTTTGGACCAGTCACTCTTTATAGACAGACAGCTGGAGACTCCAGACTCTGATCCCTGGGAATGAACCCTGCAAACACCAAGATGTGTTTAGTCATAACGTGAATCCTTGATAAATTCTCAAAGGACAAGGCCATTCAGGAAGCCCTAAATACACAAACTGCTGATAATGATAATAGGAAGTTTAATGTTTGTAGCATCATTTTAAGAATAGATTACAGAATTTTAAGTGAAAAACAGCAAGAGGAAGAATTCTATTTGTGAAGATGATTTTAGTATAAATGTTATTATACAGTACTGTGCAACAGTTTAAGGCAGGTGTGAAAAAATGCTGAAAACTAAGAATACTTTCAAAAATATGAATAATCTTTTTTTCATTATCAATTTAAAAAAAAAATGCTGAATGATGGAACAAGTAAATTATACTATTCTAAAAGTAGATCACAGCTTTGTATGTAACTTACATCTGTCACAGATACTAAGAGTAAAATGGATCTAAAGATATCTATTTGTGTATAACTTAGTATAAATTGTGATATACATCAAACAAAAACTCAACAGGACAGAGGTAGCTGATAGTGATTTATATAAATAAGTCGGTATCAGTTCTCTTACTTTGTGTCTGAGGGTCGAGGTTCATTACTGAAGTCTGGTTGCCAATCTTTGGACCAGTCACTCCTCATAGACAGACCGCTGGAGACTCCAGACTCTGATTCCTGATACTGAACCCTGCAAACACCAAGATGTGTTTATTAATAACATGTGAATTATTGATAAATTCTCATAGGACAACGCCATTCAGGAAGCTCTAAATACACAAACTGCTGCTAAAGGGCCTTTCCCAACCGCCATCTCAACCGCCTCCTTGCCGGAGTACTCCACCGGTGAGCCCGGCGTTTTTAAAAGCGGCTGCTGCCTCGGCGGCAATGACAGCGAGATGCTTCGTTGATCGGATTGTTGGGATTTCCTGACCAGAAGTCTACCACACGTATTTCTCTCTTTCTCTCTCGTATACCGATGTTATAGTCTCTCTATATGAGCTTTTATGAAGAATGAAAGTCCAGAGGAAAAACACTGTTCCGTCTAAAAATAATTCCCCTGGGAAATTGGCTTAAATCGCTGGTTCTGCATGTTTGTGTTTAACCTGGAATATATATTCAATCTTTTTTTAAATGACAAACACTTTAACATGGAATTAATACATGGTAGAGCCGTGTTGTTTAGGTCTGGATACTCAGTTTGCAACGATGCCTTGTATAACCGAATTGCCGCCGGGCGGCTGCCGCCCAGAGTTTCAACACGGGGAAAGCTGAGCGGTTGGGCAAAATCTGTGCGCGTTCACGTGGGCGGCAACCGCTTCCTGGTCCAACCGCCGCGGCTGTAACCGCGTCCCCTCAGCCTTCCCTCATTGAAATGAATGGAGGCGACGGGTTGCCGCACGGCGGTGGGAAAGGGCCTTAATGATGACAGGAAGTTTAACGTTTGTAGCATCATCTTAAGAATAGATTACAGCATTTTAAGTGAAAAACAGCAAGAGGAAGATTTATATTTGTGAAGATGATTTTAGTAGGGGAGAGTGGCCTAAGTTGTGCCGGTGGGGAAGTTGTGCCACCCCTTGTTTCTAGAAAACCGTGGAAGAAATTGAAAATGTCACCACATATTTAAGAAGAGCCATCCATTTGACACAAGGAATAAGATTAAAGCACATTTAAGCTAAAAAAAAAGTGTTTTGCCTTTCAAAGTAAAATTTCCATGATCAAGGTTTTTTGATTATTGTGTCCGAACAATTATAGACAAGTTTGAAAACATTTGACACATGTTTAGTGCTTTAGTATGCTACACTTTGAGTCTATACAGTTAGCACAATGTCAGCCCTAACTGCTGCATCATGCTTATTATCCAAAATTCTGGGTTGGTGATTTGTGTCAAAGGGCCTAGGTGAGTTATAAGTAAGTAAGTAAGTAAAATGTATTTATAAAGCAAATTTATGAAAGTTTGCACTGTCCAAATGCTGTACATAGTGCATCAGTAGGTAAACAATGAAGGAAAATAACAATAACAAAAATAAAAGACATAAAGCCCATACATCCACAATATAAACAAAGAAAGTAGTGCAGAGGTAAGATAGTTAATGGGAGGAAAAACCAGGGTGTACAGATGGCTTTTGAGCCTTGATTTAAAGACAGAAATGGAGGGGAATCACATTTTTCAGGTGGCAGTCACAAGGCATCAGTGAGCAACTAGTGCGAAGGTAAAATTATACATGAGAGTTAGATGCTGTCATTACTGAAAAACATAGATCTGGTTGCCAACGATTGGACCATGTCACTACAATTCATAACAAACACGCTGTGCAGACGTCCAGACTCTGATTTGATATGCGGATGCAAAACACCAAGATGTACAGTGGTTTGACTTCATTTAAACATGGTAGGATAGGAAGTCACATACTATTCTAGCAGAAATGTCGTCACATACAGAAGGCAGGATCTAGTTGGATAAATACACATAGCACGAATTTAGACCGTCATTACTGAAGTCTGGTTGCCAACGTTTGGCCCTGTCACTCTTCATAGACAGACCGCTGGAACCAGACTCTGATTCCTGATACTGAACCTGCAAACACCAAGATGTGTTTATTCATTTCATGTGATAAAGCATATACTAGCGAAATTCCAATCAGAAGGCAGATTGTGGATAAAACACATACGAATTAACCTATGATTCATTTCACAAATCCAACAAGACATCTTTATTTGACTTCAGAACCAAGTAATCTAGATATAACAATCTTCAAAAATAAACAATCAATAAATTGACGGACACATTGGAATGGATATTTTCGCTCCCCTACTAATACTAAGAGGAAGATTTCTTTTTGTGAAGATGATTGTAGTATACATCTTAATATACAAAATAATTACGCTTGAAAAAGTGCAAAAATAAACATCTGTGTGCCGATGCAGTGCTGAGTATCAGTTCGCATATCAGCAGTAAAAAAAAACTAAATTTAGCTTAGGTAAGCATGTATATAAATGACAAAAAACAGTTTTCCGGCTGGCCCCCTCTGCAAAACTGCAATGCTGACTTATGCTACAGTGAAGACTGCCCCATCTCCCTAAAATGGCTTTCTTGGTCAGCATCTCCATAAGTTAACACTTGGGCTGTCAAACTTAACTCGTTACCGCAGGGTGATTAATTTCTGGAATGAATGCTTTAATTTTTTTAACACAATTAAGGCAGGTGCAGAATGACCTGCCCTGTACATCCACCGGCTCTGCACTACAGTCACTCTAACGTTTTGGCTGACCCAGGATCAGTAGCTGCACGCGGCCAAACATAGCAGTACGGTAGCCTATGTTTTGAACTGCTACGGCCACGTCTATGTCTCGTGCGGCAGTTGCTGTCGGAAGCAACAGGAGGAGAAACTTTGTCTGCTTTTTTCAGTGCACGGGAGGACACAAACGTCTGCAGTTTTCAGTGGTGTGTGCGATTCAACAATTGAAACGGGCCGGATTTGGCCCTTGGGCCTTGAGTTTGACACATGTGCTTTAATATATCCTAAAACGATGGTTTGATATTAATAAGTTGTCTCTAAACTTAAAGAAAACTAAGATCATTATATTTGGATACAAAAAAATCAAACATGAAATAAAAATCATGATAGACCATGTTGAAATAGAAAGAGTCTATGAAAACAAATTCTTAGGGGTGATCATAGACCACAAATTATGTTGGAAACCACATATAAAACAAGTAAAAAGAAAAGTATCCATGTCCACCGCAATACTATATAAAACAAAAGATGTACTCAATTCAAAATCATTACACATGTTATACTGTTCCTTAATATTACCATACATTACATACTGTGTGGAAATATGGGGAAACACGTACAAAACTGTTACCAACCCTATTTTTATTCTACAAAAGAGGGCAATCAGAATCATTAATAGAGCAGAATATCTTGAACCAACCAATACATTATTTATAAACTCAAACGCACTAAAATTTAGAGACTTAGTGGAGTTCAAAACAATGCAAATAATGTATAAAGTCAAAAAACAGGATAGTTCCAGACTGTATCCAGAAGTTGTTTCAGATTAGACAGAGCAAGTATGAACTAAGGGGAATGTGCATGTTTACCAAGATAAATATAAGAACAAATGTAAAACAAAGATGTATATCGGTACAAGGAGTAAACATGTGGAATGTCTTGGATGAAGAAATTAAAACGTGTGACACGGTACAAAGATTTAAAAAAATATTAAAAAAGAAGATGCTTAACAAATATAAAAGTGAGGCATGAATGGCACTGTGAATATGTATTGTGGATGTATTTTGCCTTGTGTCATAACTTTACATGTAATATATTCAACATATACAGGAATTAATTATAGCAATAATATTTACAATAACTATCAAACAAATTATTAAAACAGATATGTATATATATATATATATATAAATATATATATATGTATATGTATATATATATAAGTAAATAAAATCCTGAGGGACCAACGAAAAATGAATAAATAAACATAATGTAAAAAGGGTAGGCGCAATAAGCTAAGGCTTCAGCCTACACCTTTTCGATCAATACTATTTATAAGAAATTAATATATAAATTACGATGACAACTTTGTGTTATTTGGTGTGTTTTATCAAAGTCATAAAACAGGCCTTTGGTAAGCTTTGGTCGAGGCTGTACTTACTGATAAAGTTTTACTGCACTATTTTGTAGTAGCAGACAAAATAATGACTCAAAAAAAAATTGTTATCTCTACTCTACTGTGTCTTTTCACTGCACTCAAATTATTGGATTTATTAGTGTACTCTAGACCTGCCACTTTAGAGAAAGTCTTCCATTACCACCTATCACCAATAATTGTTTAGCTCATCTGTGCCAAAAACAAACATACCATACCCAACTTGTTTGTTAATGTCAGAAATCTACACTACTTCTTTCATACTGCACTGTGCATTTTATTGTACCTATACACTGCAAGTTGTGAAATGTATGATTGCAATAAAGCTGAACCTTGAACCAATAATTGTAATCATAAAATAAACTGTGTTGTACTGTAGATTATCAGATAACATCAAACTGAATAATCATTATCTTACTTTGAGCCTGAGGGTCCGGGTTCATGACTGACATCTTGGAGGTTGAAGACCACAGACTCCGGTCTGTCCTCTTCCTCCGAGTCACTCATCTTCTCAGGTCTGAGAGGTGAACCAGTAACACTGAGGACACACATACACAGTATATTAAAGTCAGTAATAATGATTGTACGTTATATTTTAGATTATAAAATATTATGTGTATTTTCTACCTACCATTATGACAAATTCAGAACCTGGTTCAAATCCAACAGGGAGTCAGACTTCAGACAGGTGGTGTGATGGTATTTTCTGACAGACAGTAAAACAGACAAAACCATTAATCACAAAAACATAAAACATTTAAAACACTGATTAAATATCCGTTTACTCTTCATGCACATGTAAGTCCAGAGACAATTTATTCCGTAAATCTGTAGTAAATGCTCTAGAAATAAAGTTAAACTTGATGATATGATCTCACACACATTTTAAATGTTGAAACAGACGCGTGTGAAATGTTTTTTGGCCCGCAAGGGCCAAAAAACATTTCACTAATCGCGCAGTCCAGAAACAACGGCAGCTAAGACTTTTTCAAACTGTGAATCATGCCAAAATCATATGGAATTCTGAATGTAAACCTAAAGGAATACTGGGAGGACATATAAATATCAGAAGCATACTACCTAAAATAGACCAGATCCGGAATGTACTTCATGACTCTAATTTGGACTTTTTGTGTATTTCTGAGAGCTGGTTAAATCCTAATGTTCCTACTGACCTAATTGACATATCAGGATACACATGCTATAGGAGAGATAGGGCCAAGGGAAGGGGAGGGGTGTTTTAATTTATATTAGGGAATATCTTAAATGTGTAGAGCTTGAACTGAACCTGAATTTAGAGTGCCTGGGATTGACTGTAATGCTCTCCCCTAAAATGAAATTTAACATTGTTGTGCTTTATAATCCCCCATCTCATGATGCAAATGTCTACAATGAACTGAAGAATCTTCTCTCTGTTGTCGATAACTGTCATGAATGTATGTTGTTTGGGGATTTTAACATTAACTGGTTGGATAAAAGTGGTAAATCAAAATTAAAATCAACAATGGAGAAATTTAAATACAAACAGCTGATCAGTAGACCTACTCGAATCACTAGGAAAAGTGAAACCCTCATAGATATGATTTTTACAAACAGGCCAGAGCGGGTAACAAAAACATATAATCTAATAACTGGCCTTTCAGATCATAATATGACACTGATGGTACGAAAGCTAACAAAAAAACGCCTAGTACACCACAACAAAACAGAAAATCTAATTCTAACAACTGCAATTCCCAAATCAAAAGTTGGTGACTTTGAACATGACTTGAGTGAAATTAATTGGGAAAAGGTAACTAAAGAGCCAGATCTAAACCACAGTGCCAACAACTTTGTCTCAACCCTTTGTGATCTAATTGATAAATACACACAAACCTGGAAAAGCAGACCCAAGAAATTATCTCTTCCATGGGTCAACAGTGATATCCTTCAGATCATTAAAAAGCGAGATCTTGCTCTTAAAAGGTCTTTAATAACAAAAAACAATACTGACCACCTTATCTTCACAGGCCTGAGGAACAAAGTAGTGTCTGAATTACGAAAGGCCAAGACCAATTACTTCTCTAAACTCATTGAAGAGGCCAATGGTAATAGTTCAAAACTGTGGCAACATATAAACAAACTAACCAACTCCAGCAAGCATAAGCACCCCAAAATAACCAGTCTGAAAGTAGGTGATACTTTTATCCATAGCAATGAGTCCATTGCAAATGTTTTTAACAGCTTTTTTATTGAGTCTGTACAAGAGCTGGCAAGTCATTTTAAAGCTACAGAGTCATCTATTGAAGAACTTGACAATGCTCAGTCTGACTCCTTTTATATTAAATTGGTATCTCATGATAAAGTTAAAAAGGTGATCATAAACATGAGTAACTCCAAGTCAAAAGATATTCATAATCTTCATGCTGCATTAATCAAGAAACATCAGAGCTACCTGTTAGAGCCAATCACTTACTTAGTTAACCTGTCTATACAAACCAAAATATTCCCAGAAAGCTGGAAAACTGCAATAATTACCCCTGTTTATAAATCAGGAGACAAGGACATAGCGAGTAATTATAGGCCTATTGCTATCCTCCCTGTTGTCTCAAAGGTTCTGGAGAAAATTATAGCTGAGCAACTAATGGAACATTTAGAGTCTAACCAGCTGCTTCATCCACAGCAGTTTGGGTTTAGACAGAAATACTCAACTGAAACAGCTAATTGTTATTTGCTTGAAAACATAAAAGCTTCAATGGATAAAGGAAATGTTGTTGGGGCAGTGTTCCTAGACCTAAAAAAGGCCTTTGACACGGTAAACCACAGTACTCTAATGAACAAGTTAAAACAGTTCAAAATGTCATCAGAAGCTCTGCAGTGGTTTACATCTTACCTGGAGGGGAGAGAGCAATGTGTCAGGGTCAATGGGGTCAGGTCCCATCTGCGTACCAGCAGCATGGGAGTACCGCAAGGGTCTGTACTTGGTCCACTGTTGTTTTCTATGTATATCAATGACCTACCAAACTGCTGTCCGGGGTCCAACTGTCAAATGTATGCTGATGACACTGTTATCCATGTGTCCAGTAAAACACCCAGCTTAGCAGGTGAGCACCTGACACAAGCATTACTCAGCATCTCCAAATGGCTTGAGCTGTCTCAGTTGACCATTAATGTGAAGAAAACCGTCTCTATGTGCTTCTCCATCCGTAATAGACCTGTCACCGATGTTTTTGAGGTACGGATCAAAAATGAATTAATTGAATCAGTAAATGAAGTAAAATATCTGGGCATCATCCTGGATAAGAATTTAAAATGTGTTACGCAGGTTAAGTATGTTGCAAAGAAGGTCAAACTAAATCTAAACTGTTTCCGTTTCATAAGAAGGGACTTGTCATGTAAAACGGCCAAATTATTTATGCACGCTATGATTTTTTCTCATTTGTCATACTGTATCACATCATGGTCACAAACTTCTTCTACCACATTAAAACCTATCTTTTCAATATACAAACAGACAATAAAAGTCATGGACCGGAAACCCATGAGATGGCATCACTGTGGCATTCTAAAAAAACACAACCTTCTCACCTTTGATAACTTTATTAATTTGAGTAATCTTAAATTGTTTTTCAAGTGTGTAAATAACCATGTGTCACCACTGTTGTCTGAATTGGCCATCAGACGTCAGAGCTCTCGTCGGGCAAATACACGAGCATCCATCAATGGTGATTGTCTTGTTCCAATGCACAAGACATCTTTCGGGCAGTCTGTTTTCTCTGCAAAGGGGGCAAAACTGTGGAACCTCTTGCCCACTAGTCTAAAACTAGAGACTAATGGCAACACTTTTAACAGAGAACTTAAACAACGGCTCAAATCAAATCAACAGTGCTCACACAAATAATTTACAACTGGTTTATTGTTTGATCATGCTGCCTTTGTTTTACTCTACGTAGCCTATATATATTTGACTCATTATATTGCTGCTCTGTACTCTATTGTATTCTGCATTTTTACTCTTTTAATTATCAGTTTTTTATCAGTATTTGATCTTGATTCTGTTTTGTTTTGTTTATTTTGTTGTTTTTAAAAAGCCTCCTGTGGACAGGTGTTGTAAACTAGCATTTATGCTAACACACTGTAAACAATGCATCTGGTTCGTCCAATGACATTGTCATGTCCATGTCCAAATAAAATCTACTATACTATGTTGTCAGAGTAACTTTTTCCCAGCTGGCAAACATCCAAATAAACCACCATCTTTGTAGCTACTGATAAAAGCAGCCTCCTTATTTAGCTTTCTTCTAATTCGACGACGGTTGACAGCGCCTATCTGGATGAAAATCTGCTTCAGAAAGTGGATTTCGCACAACGTTTAAACTTTTAAAGCTTCAAACAGAAGAACCTCTAAGCTCATTCCTTTCTAGAATAACTTAGAAAGATAGAAAGCTAAAAATGCCGGCGGGCGATTTAATTTAATAGCTTCTACACTTTTCTGGCTGTTTATGCACTGACAAGTTAGCTACACACCTTAAAAAAAACTGTAATTTCTATCAGTCTGTGCACTGTGTTATCAGATGAAGAATGACAGATAACTGCACGCCTACAGTCCACACAGAGACTAAATCAAACCATGTGAATTCAAATTAAAATATCTTTTAAACTTACCCAACGTCATCAGTGTTACTTAACCCTTGTGTCTCCCTAATTACTGTGACACACACACACGCACGCACACACGCACATACACATAGGGAGATTTCTTGTTTGTTTTTTGTTGCATGTGAAACATCTTTATAATACAACCCCACACACACGCACACACACACGCACGCACACACACACACACACACACAGGGAGATTTCTTGTTTGTTTTTTGTTGCATGTAAAACATCTTTATAACACACACACACACACACACACACACACACACACACACACACACACACACACAAGGATATTTCCTGTGTGATTTTTGTTGCATGTAAAACATCTTTATAATACAACCCACACACACACAAGGATATTTCTTGTTCTTTTTTTGTTGCACGTAAACATCTTTATAATAAAACCCACACACACACACGCACACAGACAGACACACGAGGAGATTTATTGTTTGTTTTTGTTGCATGTAAAACATCTTTATAACCCTTGTGATTTCTTTTCAACCCAGAACCCCCCCCCAGCACCAAACAAAAACCTCACACATAAACAAATACAGGCACTCTCTCTCTCTCTCTCTCTCTCTCTCTCCCTGTCTTGCGACATCTGCTGGACACAACACAGCACAGCACTAGGTCATACAACCAGCAGGTTCAGCGAACATTCCCCCGGCCCAAGCCACCCGCACAGTTGGGGCAGAACGGCAGCGCGCACTGTTTGCAAACGTATTTCGCGCAGCGGGTGCACACCGCGTGAGTTTTGGAATCTTTCTTCGGGGGGCATATTTGACACCTCTTCCTCTTGCTCGCTACGGCTTTCTGATCCGACCCGGGATCCCCGCGGTCCCCCGCGCGTCCACGGGTCCCCGCATCGCCCTCTCCCTCTCCTTCTCCGTGCCGGGCTCGCACAGGTCCGAGACCCCGGGCTTCTCTCACCAGCGAGGCAGAGGCTTCTGCGCGAGGCAGACGCCGCCTCCTCTCCATGCGAGGCCTGACCAGATCTTTGCCCAGCAGCTCCAGGAACACTCTGCGCATGTTACGCTTTCCAGACATCCAGCCCGGGTTGATCTCACGCCACAGCACGAACGCGTTGTACGCCGACACGTCGATAATGTTGTGGAAGACGACCAGGGGCCAGCGAGGCGTTTTGCGCCTGGTGCTGTAGGTGGAGACCACCTTGTCCAGGTTGTCCACTCCTCCTTTGGTCGCGTTGTAGTGCAGCACCACGGCCGGCTTGCGATCTCTGCGGTCCTCGCAGACTTGCGCGGCTGCGGACGGGCGCAGAGTGCTCATGAGCAGCACATTTCTGCGTTTCTTGGGAACGTAAGAGACCAGAGCCGCGGTGTCCGTGAAGGCGAACTTTGAGGACAAAACGGGCCTGGCCTTCACGTCGAGCATCTCCGGAGGCAGCTCTGTCCTGTTCTTCCTCACGGTGCCCACCATTGTCAGCTTTCTCTCTAGGAGCCGCTGTCCCAGCTCGTAGGAGGTAAAGAAATTGTCGCAGGTCACTCCGCGAGGACCCGCGAGACCCTCGGTCAAGTCCAGCACCACGCGCATCCCCTGGTTCTTTTCAGGTGGCCCTGCCTCGGACTTGCCGGTGTAGATCTGCATGTTCCACGCGTAGCTGGACTTTGCGTCACAGGCCACCCAGGACTTGATTCCGTATTTGGCAGGCTTGCTGGGAATGTATTGCCGAAAGGGACAGCGACCTGGGTGTGTGTGGGGGGGGGTTGAGAGAGAGAGAGAGAGAGAGAGAGAGAGAGAGAGAGAGAGGAGAGAGAGAGAGAGAGAGAGAGAGAGAGGGGAGAGAGAGAGAGAAAGAAAGAGAGAGAAAGAAAGAAAGAAAGAGAGTGAACTCTGTGTTATCTGTATTACAGAATAGAATGAAATCACTTTTTCTATTTTTTTTTCACAAGTTTTCACACGTGTAGCTACTGTTTTTTCGTTGTGGTACAAACCTCTGAACGGAACAAGTTGCTCGTCCACCGTAACGTCTGACCCCGGGTTGTACAGGTAAGGCAACCGGTCCGTCCAAATGTCCCACATGTCTCTGACTGCCGCGAGTTTGTCGGTTGCACGTCTCGCGGCTCTAGTTTCGCGGTCGTCGAATCGCAGCAGCGTGGAGTACGCGTAAAAGACCTTGAGCGGCATGGTGGCTCTGAATATAGCCCGTCCGCTCTCCGCGTCCCACAGGCTGGCCGCCGCCTCGCCTCGGGATCTGTACACGCCGGCCAAGATGAGCAGGCCCACGTAAGCTCTTAGGTCCACCTCGTCCATGTCCTTCCACCAGCCCCCGTCCCGTTGTGCGTATTTTCTACGAGCGGCCTCCAGGTTGGTCATCTCCACCGCGATCCTTTCGATGTGAGTGGTGAAGAACAGGCGGAACGTGGAGACGATATCGCGAGCCATGGCAATCGCGTACACGGTGGGTCCCGCCGGTGGCCTCGTCGCCTCAGCGGCGCGCCCGCGGGGCTGACACGGCACTGAGGACCATTCGATTTTACCGTCTTTGGACCGGAGAGTCTTTGTCTCTGCTGCTTCTTCTTCTTCTTCTTCTTCTTCTTCTTCTTCTTCTCCTTCTTCTTCTTCTTCTTCTTCTTCTCCTTCATCTTGTTCTCCTTCTTCTTCTTCTACATCCTGTTCTCCTTCTCCTGCTCCTTCTTCTTCTTCTTCTTCTTCTTCTTCTTCTTCTTCACATCCCTCCCCGTCTTCAGATGTGTATTCGTCTTCAGAGTCCTTGTCCTCATGGGAGCAACGGCTGTATTCGTGCTCCAGGAGGAACGCTTTGCCCTGGCGAGAAGGATACGAAGGACCCGGGCACGGTGAACCCTCAGAACTCATGGCTCTATTATTAATATTAAAATAAAATAAAATAAATACTTAATCGCTGCTAATTAATTAATACATTTTGATAACCAGTGTGTATGTAACCACGGGCGTAACCGAGCTAATTCAGGCGGACCGATGAAGCGCTTCGAGCTTATATCTCGTGGTCGAGAGCCGCGAGTCACTTTTTTCTCTTGGGTCGACCGCGCCAGATGGAGCCTAACTATTTCTACGAGAGCGAGCGATCCGCCGCTGTACGGGTGCAGCTCGAACAAGGTGGGACAGAGAGGAAGCCGTGGGATACCGTAAAGCGTGCGATCCCCATCGCTAGGGTGGCACCCTTCGACAAGAGTTGCTCTTGTTGTCGTTGCGGAACTGAACTCGAGCAGACCCCGGCGGAACGCAGAGTGCGAATGTTGCGTGCTAGGCGTCTCTTGTTGTCGACCGTTAGGCCTTTCCCCGTAGCTGTCTTGGACTCTGACTCTGAGGTGCTTGAAGAAGGGCCCTAAAGAGGGCGATCCCTGTCTGTCTCTAGGGTGAGACCGAGAAGAAGATCGCACGGAGCTGCAATACATTTATCGATCAGCATCATGGATCGATAGAATGACATTATGGGAAAACTAAAAGAAAAGAAAAGAAAAAAAAACACTTTCTGAAATACTTTTTTGTGATGCTGACAATGGGGAAGGGGAGGGGGGGGGTGGTTTTTAAATCCGGTACCTGATTAGGACAGTCCACCAGAGGGTGGGTGCAGGTGCTAGGGCCTAAAGCGCACAGGAGCACATTTCCCCATTGACTTTTCTGGATTTCAGCCAGGCTCTATAAAACCGTCCAGCAGGGGGCGCACCCTTGACACTCTGTACGCGTTGCTATATCATGATCGTCCGGCAGATGTTGCCAATTCACCCTGCCCCAGTATGAACAAGAAAGAAAAAACAAATAAAATAAAATAAAATAAAATAAAATATATACAGATATTATACTTTGTGTATTTATTTATTTATTTATTTTTTAATTTTGTAATGCAAAATGTGAATAAAGTATGGCACGCGTATGCACACAATGACCGTTTGAGCATGTATTTGTAAAGTCTGTGCTCTGTACCGTGCTGTTGGGAGACCGAATGGGGAAATGAGTAAAAGTGGAGCGGGTCGCGCTGACCCACCTAGGGGAGCGGGAGGAGAGCGGGGGGGGGGGTCTGCGCGTGGTATCGAAGAGTGAGTCAGGGTGAGGGCTGAGGCGGAACGGTGGCTTGGGTCACGCTGACCCACCTAGGGGAGCGGGAGGAGAGCTGGGGACTGCGCGTGGTATTCAAGACTGAGGGCTGAGGCGGAACGGTGACTTGGGTCACGCTGACCCACCTAGGGGAGAGGGAGGAGAGCTGGGGACTGCGCGTGGTATTCAAGACTGAGGGCTGAGGCGGAACGGTGACTTGGGTCACGCTGACCCACCTAGGGGAGAGGGAGGACAGCTGGGCTCTGCGCGTGGTATTCAAGGGTGAGAGCTGTGGCGGAACGGTGGCTTGGGTCACGCTGACCCACCTAGGGGAGCGGGAGGAGAGCTGGGGTCTGCGCGTGGTATTCAAGACTGAGGGCTGAGGCGGAACGGTGACTTGGGTCACGCTGACCCACCTAGGGGAGAGGGAGGACAGCTGGGCTCTGCGCGTGGTATTCAAGGGTGAGAGCTGTGGCGGAACGGTGGCTTGGGTCACGCTGACCCACCTAGGAGAGCGGGAGGAGAGCTGGGGTCTGCGCGTGGTATCTAAGAGTGAGTCAGGGTGAGGGCTGAGGCGGAACGGTGGCTTGGGTCACGCTGACCCACCTAGGGGAGCGGGAGGAGAGCTGGGGACTGCGCGTGGTATTCAAGACTGAGGGCTGAGGCGGAACGGTGGCTTGGGTCGCGCTGACCCACCTAGGGGAGAGGGAGGACAGCTGGGGTCTGCGCGTGGTATTGAATAGTTAGTGAGGGTGAGGGCTGTGGCGGAACGGTGACTTGGGTGACTTGGGTCACGCTGACCCACCTAGGGGAGCGGGGGGGGGGGGACCGCTGGGGTCTGTGCGTGGTATTGGGAATGAGGGGTCTTTTTGACCCGGCCGAGGACAGCGCGAGCTGGGCAGGTGATGGTGTGTGAGGGTGGAGGGGTGGAGCAGGTCCTAGGGCTGTTGGGAGATGGAGTATCGGGAGGGGTCGCACGGACCCACTGAGGGAGCGTGAGGGCTGCTACGGTCTGAGCAGGGGGTCCCTGAGGCTCAGGGTCATTTTGACCCACGCGGAGAAAGCTGGGTCTTTTTCTTTTGTAGTATACATTTGGGGAATGATGGTCAGGGTCATTTTGACCCGGTCGAGGACAGCGTTAGGGCTGCGGTGTGCGCGTAGTTAGGTTCGAGCGGGTCCGGTTATGAACGGGGTCGTTTTGACCCACGCAAAGAAAGCGGGGGCTGTTTTTTTTTGTTATACTTATTTTTTATTTATTTCTAGCATACATTTGGGAATGAGGGTCCCTTTGACCCGGTCGAGGACAGCGTTAGGGCTGCGGTGTGCGCGTAGTTAGGTCCGAGCGGGTCCGGTTAGGAACGGGGGTCGTTTTGACCCACGCAAAGAAAGCGGGGGCTGTTTTTTTTTTGTTATACTTATTTTTTATTTATTTCTAGCATACATTTGGGAATGAGGGTCCCTTTGACCCAGCCTAGGACAGTGCGGATAGGGTAGGTGCGGGTTGGTGGGAGATTGAATGGGGAAATCAAGGGGAAGGGAGGGTCTTTCGGACCCCGGAAGGGAGCACGAGGGATAATGAACTTGGCTCTCTGCCACTGGGGAAATACCGACATCTGCTGGACATTTCACATAGATCCTGCCCCAGTTTCACACTAAAAACTTCACGGAGGCCAAGCAGTGCTTTCTTGGCCTCCGTGTGCTGGCTGAGTATTTTCGGTATACCAGTGTGTCTAACAGAAAACCTTGTCCCTCAAAAACGTTGTCTGTAACGAAACGGTTGAAAGGGTGAAGATATTATCAGGCCAACGTGAGCCTCTTGTGTATCATGAGCACATTTCACTACGGACTTGTGTACTCACTCATCCTCACCCTCTACTGGCACCCAACAGGTACTGTTCTATTGCACAGTAATCACAGTAATAATAACACAATGTTCTAGGTTGATACAGATTACTCCCTCTGTAACCCACGGAAATGTAAACCGGGTTTCATGTTGTAGTGTGCATCGAGAAGATTAATGAAAGATAGAGATGACAATGAAAGAAAAACACATATGTTCGAGATGCTGTTAGGATGCCTTTGTGTTTATTCAGTTCTATTGCCATACTACATATTATATATTACATGATGCACACACACACACACAAAGGTGTCGGGATGGGGCTCAGCCGTTGATCATCAGGTTACCAGGCTCCGGTTTTGAGGCTCTTGTTCTCACGAATTGCGTTGTATCCCTCCTATCCTCCGTGTCATCGTGACCGCTCGCTTTCACGCTACTTAACGTGTCTCACCGGATACTCGTATCCACTTTTCACACTCTGGTCACGTAACACGCGATCATGGCTAATATGGCCTCGAGATGGTGGTGATGCGTTAACTCTATGCACATGGGACTGGTGAAGGAACTGTCCTTGGGTGCTACGCTCACATGTTTTCCGCTATGCTGGTAAGCCACCTCGAGACGGTCTAGATATTCCATCTCGTGAGGCATCAGGGCCCTGTTCTTGAAGAGGATACAGTCATACTCGGGTTCCGCATTACGGGTCGATGTCATGTCCGTGTTACGAGGGAGGTGAGGACCAGTATTCCAGATTGGTTATCCAAGGGACAGCGCTTTGTCACACTGCGCTGGGGTTCAGGTCTCAGGATTAGTTTTTCTCCGAATTACATTTCTTGACATCACCGTAAATATGAATTGTTGTGCTAGGTACAGCGCTTTTCCTCGCACCATGCTGGGGTTGGTGCGTGGAGAGGGGTTTAGCCCCGAAATGCATTTCTCGCGAGAAGGTTTTGAAGAGAGAAACGTTTTTGTTCGTATCGGCAGGTAACGGTTGACGAGGAGTCGCCTGGGTGACTATGGGGTCCCTGAAACTTACGCTGCGGCCATGGTGGCGGTCACGATGTGGTTCTTTCACTAGTATCCCCACCGGATTTGATGAGGAAACCCTTTGTTCGATTAGGTGGGTCACGGGTAATGGTGAGACCGGAGAAGCGCGCTTTTTGTAGCGGTTCTTTGATGGCTCCATGAATCCCCATATCCAGAGATTGTCATCTATGTAGTCCCTCATGCGGACCCGATGTCCCTCTTCAAGAAATGTAGATATTCTAAGCTCGAACTCAGCTATCCGTTCGCGGACCGTAGGCTGTTGTGGCCCGGGGTGACCCGGGGGACGGTGTGGTTGAGGTGGAAGCGTGGTCGTATCATCATTTCGCATGTTCTCCTTCTGTCTTTTTTTTCCTCACCCTTTAAGTATTACTAATATCCAACCGGACACTGGGTTTCGAGCGTGTGTGTCCACACCATTCCATGAGACCCGAAGCAGTGTAGCAAGCATGCGGATAGGAGCGGACAGCTGTACGGGTTTCTATGCACATCTGCAAATGATTCATATCACAATCTCGCTTCTCTCGATTCAATCATTTGTGTTTTAACTATGTTATGTTCAATAAAGACAAAGTATACTGCGAGGCGTGTAGTTCCTATCATTTATTATTCAAAGGTGATACACAACACGTACACACAACACATGTCCATCCCCGTGTCAACACAGAGGGCGATAAGGAAAAGACAAGTAAGGCAATGAAGAATAACAACAAGAATTAAACAAGTACACGAGGGGGTGGCGGGTGATTCCGGAGGAACCCCACTTTTTTTCTCGAAGCTGACACGAAATTAATATTCGGTCACGAAGCTGGATTGGGAATTGTAAGGGTGAGCGCCTCTGCTCATGTACTCTCGACCCGAGGTTACGGTTGTCAGGTCTGCGATGTCTCGCTGCACGCCAACCGAGGTCTTTTCGTGTTTCCCCTTCAGCACGTTCGAAGTCATCACCATGGTCATCGCGTACATGATGTAGATTACGATGTTGAACACGGCGATGGTGCACTCTACAGCATGCAGCCTCCGCGCGTTGCTGATCAGAGGTCGGTACAGCAACTCCGTACAACCCGCGATCACGGCCATGAAAAGCTCTAGGTTCATCATGATGAGACACGCGAGGACAGTTCTGGTGCTCCCGTCGGACATCAGACGGTCGTAGCTACCCTCGGAATCGTCCATTTTCCGTTTGCTCTTGGCTGCGAAGTAGCTGAGGACTATGCTCACGACCATCGAGAGGCATCCGAGCGTAACGAGGGCTATCCCCGCGTGGATGTAAGCGTACTCGTACTCGGGTCGGGCTTCGGACGTAGGCGAGGGTGTGTCGTGAGTGTCCTGACCACACTTTGTCCTGATACCGTACTTGTTGTCGATGAAGTACAGAATGTTGTTGGGGATGATCAGAAACCCCACGATGAGAGAGGTGATCACGGAGATGGCCGCACCCAGCTTACCCCTGAAACGGGACACGCTCCGAATGGTGCCGGTGGAGAGGGACTGCATTCTGTTGTTAAGAAGACCCTTGCTATTAGCTAGCAGGGTGTCGAACCCTAGGGAGCTAGATTTCTTGCGGTTCATAGCTATACAAAGGGAAATCAAAGGTTCCTCAGGTATCCTCTCTCTGTCTCTCTCTGTCTGTCTGTCTCTCTCTATCTCTCTCTCTCTCTATATATATATATCTCTCTCTCTCTCTCTATCCCATGTACTTACTCACGTTAGGAGACTAGAGTAATGCAACTATCCTGCTGCTTTCTTTTCGTATTTCAAAGAAGGGGATTCCGTTAATTTACCGGACCCAGGGACCTGAAGAGCCCAAGAACATTTAATACAATGAAGCTCGGGGAGCCAGCGATCGAATTCCGAGGAGGAGGACGCAGTGGGATGTGGGCTAGGTCTACCGCTGACGAGCGTTGGTACAGGGTTCGGGGTATAACCAGAACCATAGCCGCTATGGTGCCGGGAAGGAAGCGCGTCTCACACCACAACATGATAAGCATGGATCTGCTCAGGAGGGTCTTGAAGGACCTGAACGCTAACCCTGAGAGCTCGCTACAGTGGGTGCCCGAGTACGTGCAAAGCCTAAACGCCCCGAGTACAAGGGTACCTGGCTCAGGAAAGCGCTACTGATACTGTACCGGCGTAAAGCCCTGACTCCCATTGCCTGCCGGAAACTCTGGAACATCAGAAATTTCTCTGTGTGTATAGGAATTACTGTGGACACGGAATGCAAGAACGTGTTCAACGGGAAAATGAGATTGCGCGAGGTGGGGCCCGTGTCTCGCCTCATTCTCACTCAGCTCAAGGCTCTCCGCCTCACTCCTATCTGCGGAGGCCTTAAGGTCGCAGGCGTGCCCCGCCCCGATCGGTTCCGCGGATCTGGATCTTACACATACCACAACGGCTGTATGCGAGGCTGCAAGTCCATCTGCGAGAACTGGGGCTTCTACACCGAGGTGGACCTGGTGGCCTACGACACCGTGCAGGGGAACTTAGCGCTGCTGGAGCTCAAGACGAGGAACAGCGACATTCTGGACCGGGCCACGCTGTGGAAATACAACGCTCAGTTGTGGCTCACGTGGGTGATGTTCTCGCTCACGTATCCGAGCATGGCAGAGCGGTCAGCAGCGTACCTGGTGATCGTCAGACCGGGAACCAGCCGGGTTACCGTGAGGAGTTGTCTAAGACCTACGCTTTCTAGGGCCATGCGCAACAACTTCCCATGGTTGAACTGTTTCTGTCGCCAAGTGCTCGACTGTCTGGCTCCGACGTGTGTCAACATGAGAGTCGAGACCAGGCTAGCATCGTATACCAGGAAAACGGAGTCCCGCTTAAACCCGGAAGACTTGTGTTACAGGAACATATTTTTCAACAAGGAGAAAACTAAGCATGGGGTTCTACTCACCGCACCGGTTGTTGAAACTGAGCGCGACAGGAGTGGATATGGCTCAGGGTCCCGGCGCGGCGAAGAGAAAAATAGGAACAGGACCGTGGTACGACTGTCCGGGTATCGCGGTGAAAACGAGCGCAGCAGGAGCGGACATGGCTCAGGGTCCCGGCTCAGCAGAGTGAAAGATAGGAACAGGACCGTGGTACGACTGTCCGAGTATCGTGGTGTAACCGAGCACAGCAGGAGCGGAGATGGCTCAGGGTCCCGGCGCCGCAAAGTGGAAGATAGGAACAGGACCGTGGTAGGGTCGTCCGTGTCTCGTGTCGAATCCAAGCACCGCGGGAGCGGAGATGGTTCAGGGTCCGGGCTCCGCAAAGAGATAGTTTAGGTGTGTGTGTGTGTGTGTGTGGTCCTAAGATGCCTGAACCATCCGAACCCAGGTGACAGGGTTTAAATACGGTTGCTAGATTTTTTCTTTTAATTTTTTTTTGTGTTTCTCATCGAACCACTAAGAAACGGTGACCGAGATGGGGCTGAAACACAATGCTTTCCACGCGATGCTCGCAAACCCTGACCTTGCGCCCTTCGAACTGATCGAGAGACCGAACCTGCTACAGGATTGGATCCTGATAGACCATCTCATGGTAATCTACAGGGTGAAGGAAAGCGACTACGTAGAGGGTGATTCTCACGCATCTATAGTGAACATGGCCAAAACGCTTGGGTGCGTGTACCTATCTGAGTACGAAGGAGGCCGTTGTGTAGTGCTTGTAAAGGACGGTGCGCAGGCTCACAAACCATCCGTGAGGGGGGGCAGACTCAACCGCACCGCTGCGCCTCACATCGAGTTCTGTAAGCGTAATCTGGGAGCCATAGAATACACCATGATGAAGCTGTTGGCCGACGCGGGTTTGAACCACAGGACATTTCTAGTGACAGGCGCGAAGGTACCTGGGTCCTCCGAGGGCGAGCCCGTAAAGGGAACCTCGCTCGATAACCTGATCACGTTCTTCCAGGTGTTCATGGACTATCGTCGGGCTCTGAACGAACCCGTAGACACAAACTTGAACCAGGGCACCGTGGTGGATCGGAGCTATGCAGACGGAGCGATACACAGGCCCGAGGGGCTCGAGGGCGTATTTGTGGCTACGTTCGCGGACCCAGAAAACAGTAAACAAGCGTCTATGTTGCAGGACGCGTGTCTCTTGTGTAACAGCACGGAGGCCGACACGCTGCTCGTGGAGTTGGCCAACCTCCTGAAAGGTAGTGTGACAGTGTGCACTGGAGATTCAGACCTGGTGGCTGTGCTCACGGCTTCCGGTCGCGAGGGTATCACTTTGAGGATGGACAACAAGAGCTACCGTGCGGGGATCGAGATGCCCATGCACATTTTCAGCGGGGTGCTGTGCGCAAGTTACGATAACCGCCCCCCGCTGGTACCGAAACTCGGATCGAGCGAGGATAGGTTCCGCTCTCTGTACGACGTAGAGGAGGCAGAGTACGAAAAGCACAAAGAGCTGTGGGAGAAGGATCGAAGTGCTCACGATACCGTGGAAGCCATTCTGGAGGAGCACGACGGGTTAGGTTTTGTGAAAAACGTAGCCTCCTACCTGTACCTAGGCGGTATCAGGGGATCTCTATACTCCACCTATCTGGAAAGGTTCTTGTCCTCGAACGCACGGGATAGATTGAGCGGTTTGGTGCTCGCAGGGAAGCGATCCACGAGAGAAAAAACGTTCTGTTACGTATTCGAAACGCTATGCCCAGAACCTACAGAAGATTACAAATCGGTCTGCGGACGGTCGCCCCGCGGTAGGAAGAGGAAGATCTCTTTTCTGGAAGGCCCAGAGGAGCCCCAAGTACTACTTGCCGAGGGTACGGACCATAAATCGGAGACCCTGGGACAGAAACAGAAAGAGAGGGTCCAAAAGGCACTCCAGCGGATGAGTGCAGCGTACATGAAGGGGATTGTCCCGCGGGGCAGCAATGGACGTTTTTGTGGGTTGACCGCAGCCGGGGAACACTTTTTCATGCGCGTGAAATCAAACGTGACTGGGGATACGTGGCTGCGCACGGAAAAGCTGGCCTTCATGGCACTGTGCGGGACCGATTACAACAAAACACCCGCGGGACTGGGGATTCGGAAATTGATGACCGCGGTGGTAGAAAAACCCAGGGTCTTTTCCAAGTGGTGTTCATCTATGACGGGTATACTCTCGGACAACCTGGAACACCGTTACCGCGAATTGTGGTTGGGTCTGGCCCGTGTGGTGGGGCTCAAGTGCACGAACAGGGATCGGAGTTGGACCGAGGAGGAATGCGGATTAATGACCAAGACCATGAAATACGTATTCGAGCTGTGGAACCTGAAGAGACCGAGCCCGGTAGTATTCGGGATCGGCTTTTCCACACAGGTTGCGGACGGAAGGGACTATCATCTTAAAAACGCAGCCGCGGACAGCCCGGACCAGCAGCCCCACGAGGGGGTCTTTGACAAACCGCACTCGCAGTCCATCGAGGCAGTAGCGGACATCCCGGACTCGCAGCATGTGGACGATGTCGCGCGAACACCCTTTATTCGCAGCCTGCGGATCCTGTGGATCCCACAGGGTATAGTCCGTTGGACAGCCCGGAATCGCAGCCCAATCACGCAGTCGTGGACAGCATGGGGCTTGATTGAAATGTAATATGCGGTTGCGTACGAACATGATGTGATTAGGTCTATGTTGTTGAACCTATTCTATATTATATTCTGTAGTCTATAGTATATTCATTACATACGGTATATAATATGCTTATGTGTGGTGTATAATAATCCAGTGTAATAATGTGTTCTCCATACAGTGTATGATGATGTTTTTTTTCATGTTCAATAAACTATCACATACTCAGACTTTGCCTGTGCAATTGTTTCTGATCTTTTTTTTTTAATATTTTTTGACAGACTTGCGGCGGACCCAAGGGCTGATTGTTTATGCTAGCCCAGAGTGAATTAAAAGTGTTGTTCTCTCAGGCTCGGTGGCAGGTACCTAACCTAAGGACATACTGCTCCAGATTTGATCATACTATCTAAAATATAAATAAAATTATATAGTCCTTCGTATCGATTATAATAGGAGTATTATATCGAGTCAGGAGGATCGAGTCCTTCCGTTGCACACTTTCGTAGCACCAGTGAAATGAATACACGGAGAAGGAATTGTACACACAGAGACACACTTTTTTTTAATTTTTATTTTAAATTATTTTTTTATGTGATACACGAGTTGACAAAAATCTCATACGAAGAAAAAACAAGAACAGCCCAGCAAAGATTATGAGTTATACGCAGCTCTGTCACACAACAATATCCACGGTTAAAGGGTCCAGTCTACTATAATCTTGGTATGCGTCTTGAACGGTCGGTCGAGTTACGGGTTGTCTCGTGTCGTCCAGGTCTCTCTGAACAGCCAGGGTTAAGACCTGCCTGTTGATGTAGGCCGAAGCGTTGAGTTGCAATCCCACGTTGTCCGAAAGAGTCTTCACCGCGCCGATCAACCGCCCCACATCGAGCCGTCCCCGAAGCGCTCCCAGCAAGTAACGGAGATCGTCTCTCTCCACCCGTGCGGATCGTAGCTCCTTGGTCCACTTGTCGCACACGGTCTGGCGCCCGACGGTTGCGTTTACTGTGTCTTTGAGCGTAGCTATGTTCGCGTCCAAGCACGCTATGGATCTCGAAACTGTGTTTATCGCTATGTCCACCTCAGCCTCTTCCTTCTTCCTAATCAGGGTCAGGGTATTCTCTTGTTCCATCGGGTGCATGTACAGTGAGGTGAAAAAGTTTACTCCGCACGAGAGTACAAATTCGGCCAAGGCGCACAGTCCCCGGGCTACGTTATGCGACAACCTACCGGGGCGCATTTTTGACCCCGGTCCCTTATGTAATCCTGCCCATCCGCGGCGAGGCGAGTGTCCATCTAGCACTGGAGCACGCGAGAGTACCGGCTGTTCTCGAACAGCCTGTTGAAGATAGGGGCGATGAGGCGAACGGTTGTCTGTATTGGGTTGCTAGAGAAAATACCCGTTCCGCTGATTCTAGGTGCCAGCCTCTCGATCAGGGGTTCGTCTGCCACATCCCTAGCGCACATGAGCTTCTTGTCAGATGTCAGCCCTATACCGTAAGTACCGCAGAATGCCACCCCCAGACTTGGCTGCATTACGTCTGTGGTATGCCTATCTCCGTTCACCCTCTCCACGGTGTCCTTGAAGGGGTCCCCTATGGGATCGAGCACAGCCGTCTCAAAGTCAACCGCGTAGCGGCTCTCGCAGAATAGCTTCCGATTGCTCTCCTCCCTGTCCCGATTTCTGCCCGCGTTTCCAACTGCGAGCACGGAGCTGAACGGACGGAGAAGAGTTGGCATACAGGTGTACCCTCGGGCTCGCATCATGGGGTCTAATGTAACGGACCCGTTGATTCTCTCCGAACGTCCGGCGGTGAAGATGAAAGGTCTGCGGTAACCACTTGCGCTATCGGACTCCGGGCAGAACCCGTTGAACGCGTCAGCCACCACCATGTCGAAGGGACCGCCCGTGTTTACGAGCACGTCTCCTCCTCGCACGTCTTTCATGTAGAGGTTAGGCATGTACACTCCGGGAGATTCTAAGGTCTCTGGTATCACCACGGACTCGCAGTATTGGTTCACGGTGCGCACCTGATGCGTGTTGTGACTCGTGGGTCGGCAGATGATTCCGGTGCCCAGAGTGTACAGTGCGGACTTTTGTTGCATCAGGGAGACTCCGCATCCCGTGAACCGCACGCCTCTGAACATGAGGTACGCCAGGCCCGAATAGTATTTCGTGTCGTAGTGTGCCTGTATGACCCTGTGAGTCAACAGGGTGCTGTAATGAAACCCGAGCAAAACCTTGGCTAGGTTGTCGCTGACACCGGCGAGCTTTCGCAGTCTGATCGCCCACATGTAAGTGACGACCGACGTGTCGCTAAATCCCGCGTCCACACAGCTCTTGTGGGTCGATGCGGTCGGCTCAAAATGTTCGCTCACGTCCTCCATATCCTGAGGCTGGGCTTTGGAGAATGCGCAGGCACCGGTCAACTGAGTCACCGTGAGATCACCTGCACTGTTCAGCTTTAACTCCGCGTTCAAATTCTCTTCTGTATTCAAATCTCCTATCGTCCGGACCGCGGTGAAAACCTGCTCGTGTTGAGTACCAGTTGCGCGGTATACTCGAGCTCCCAACCCCGGGAGGATGATCCAGTACATCAAATTACAGTAGTCTACATCTTCCACCGTGAAGGTAACCGGGTAGCAGTTATTACCAGTTGCATTGGTTCCTAAGAAACACGAGGGCATGAAAGCTATGACCGAGTTGTTTCTGCTCCCGACTACGCCCTTGAACAGCGCGATCACCCCATTGAACAATTGCTCCAGTTGTACCAACACGGTACGTTCGTGATGGGCAAGCTCCCCGTTCATCTCCTTCTCCCCGAGACGGTGCCGTATGTGAACCGCGCAGATCGGATCAGAAACCCACGACCAATAGTTTCGTCCCTTGCTCCAATTTCCACCATCGTCCAAAAGGCCGGTTGTACTGTTGCCCTCGAGTACAGCTCCTCTCAGGGTGAGCGTGGTCTTGAGAGCCTGGGTGTGACGAAGCCCCATTTCTACAAGTTCCAGGTTCTCTATCATTTGTTTTGCGTGTTGGGTATTACGGAAGTGAGCCAGCAGCTCGCTGCCGATCTGCGCGATCTCGTTCTCGATGCTGTTCATGGACGAAGAATTGAAAAGAGCCACGCGGGGTCTGACGACCCAGCGCTCGGGTAAGACTTCACCGGTTCCGGTATATCTGGCGGGCGGGCGAGGTACCACCATGTTGCGGGTGTCGAACTCAAGCAAGGACGCGGGGCTCTTGAGCTTATCGTACCAGTGTCTTGCGTGCGCGACTCCGGCCAGCTCGCTCACAGGAATGGCCCTCGTATCGTTTCTAATCAACGCGTCCACATCAATTTGAAGTTTCGCCCTGCGCTGCCCGCTGAACAGCGTTTCCGGATTACCTATCGGATGCAAGCTCCGAAGGGTCACGCTCACGACCGCTCCGTCGTACTGGTGGAGGTACGAGGTGCCGGGCGATCGCAGGGCGAGCTGCTTGTGGTTGATTTCGTCCGTGTCCGAGGCGGACAGCGGGTAAGATGGGTCGATCTGGTTCAGGGCGGGCGCGGTGCAGCCGACCGTGAAGTACTCCCACTTGAACCCCTGAGCGTTGCAGAAGGCCTTGTGTTCGGTGGACGTGTCTCTGTTGGCTCCGTGCTCCATCTGCACACCGTCCACATGCACAATGGGGACCTTTTCTAGGGAACCTCCGCCGAGTCGCATGTAGTTCACCTTCATGTCGATCGAGCCCTCCTGGAAGGGCGACTCCTTCGTGAAGGGAAGGTCCTTCTCCCCCAGATCGTGCTGGGTGACCTGTTGCATGGTGAACTCGTAGGTCTCACCGGTTTTACCTCTCTCGTTGGCCATGGTGTACACGGAGACCTCAGGGTTGAGCTTGGTGTCCTCGCTCGTGATCAGAGACGAACTGTGGGAGCCTGTCTGGGAGATCACGCGGAACAGAGTGTCGCCCATGACGAGGACTTCGGGCTTATCGCTCCCCAGTACCCTCCGTGCGTTTTCCAGCACGCAAACCAAGGATTCGGGCTGCAAGTTGACCATGCCGCACATGAGTTCGGCCAAGGCCAGTACACAGTCCAATTTCTCGGCGCGATTAGAAGTCCTGATATGTTGCCCGAGCCTGTCCGTCAAGGTGGGCTGCGCTGCGCAATACCCGAGCACCTCGATGGTCCTGGTTAGCTCCCACGAAGCCGAGACCCTCCCCAGCTCTCTCTCGATCAGATTCTTGGCCACCGAGGGCACCGTCACGTTTAGGAGGCATCCGAATTGCATCGTGACCACCTTGGACGTGTGCTGGAACGTTTGACTGTACTCTCTGGTCTGCACACCGTTGCCGATCGTGTCGTAGGTGCCATGCTGCGCTTCGCGCTGATCTGTGATTTGGTAGCGCTTGCAGAATCTCATCCCCGTGGGCACCGCTCCGTCCGGGACCAGCATCTTGTACACGAACCCAGCGAGTAGGCGACTCGTCCCTCTCTGTTGCACGAACAAGTTGACTCCCATGAAAGCCTGCGCCATCATCACAATGGATTCGGCTGAGATGGAACTGTTGGAGGCCGTAGGTCTGATCATTTTATCGCAGATGTACTCCATGAACGCACTGTGGGGATCTGCGAGGATTTCGGGAGCTCTCTGCAATCGAGCGATCATTTCCAGCGGTTTCAGCTTGAAGCTGCTCTCGTCCAGGGTTACCACACTCATGGCGGAGCGTGGGGGGGGGTGGTGTGTCACAAACTCTATAGTCTAATTAGTATTTTTTTTTAATTTATTTTAATTATTTTTTTTTCAGACTAGGCCTCGGGTGTAACGCTCTCCGTGGCGAACCTTATGATTCGGTCGCTCGACCTGTGCTCCGTTACAGGTAAGAGGGAGCTCTTCTAGAGCACGGTGCATTTCTTCGGAGCACCTATCGTGGTACATTAGTAAACTCGGATCGTGCCCGTGTCTTCTCAGCAGGTTTTCAGCAACGACCACATCCGCGGTCACGTCGATCGCGTTGCGTTTCAGGTTGGAGAGCTTGATTACACGTTTCCGGATCTCGGATTGGTCGTTGTAGCGCTCGTCGTCGCTACTCTCTTCGTCGCTTTCCGACTGGTAATAGCGATACCCGTAACCTACGCCTCGGGTTAGGTCGGCCGAGCCCAGCCTGTCGTTACACAGACAGCAGAAGGCTCTAAACAGCATCCAAAACATCGCGGCTACCCGGCACTTGGCAAGCTAGGGCCTTGGTAAGTAGATAAAAAAAGAAATAGAGAATGAAGAAAGCGCTCAGGGTATTGTTAACCGCACATCCACGTGCCGACAGAGCAGAGGCTCAGAGGTGCTAGGGTATTAGGAGCGGGGTGGAGAAGATGACGAGAGCCACGAGGATCTTGAGCAGAGAGCAGCTGTTCCGTAGTGAAGTGGAGCTGGCAGAGGCCACGTTGGCGGACAGAGGGAGCTCGTACGGATTGGAGAACTTCAGGTCGAGGGAAATTTGTAAACGCGGAGAGCGTTCACAGTCTGACGAGGTGGACTACCGGCTATACGATTTGATCCCGGTTCATCGGGACGTAGACTCCTGGGTCTACGTCGGTGACGATCCTCAGCTGGCTGTGGCCATAGAGGAGATTGTCAATACCTTCAGCCCGGCTCTCTCCGTGGAGCTGCTGCTTTACAACATCCTGGGGAGCAACAGCGAGAGCGCAACTTGCTTGGTGCGGTACCTGGTCAACTACTACTCCGCCAACCACGTGTGCGAACACATCAAGACCACCCTGAGGAACATGATCCGCTGGACCGTGCTTGCCGGATTCGTACCCTGCGTATTCTTGCCGTGGAAGAAACTCAGAGCTCTGGGCCTGGGCTTGACGGGGAAAGCCATCGCGACCAACCTGCTCTCGTCCAAACCTGCCGTACACGGCGAGGCGTACAGCAATCCCGCACGCGATGGCGGGTGCGAAGACGAGGGCCGGGAGGAGGATGCGGAATACTACATCAGCAAGGGTAACAGAGGTAAGCGGCGGAGGGCCGAAGGGCGCGAGAGACGGGGGGAGTCCGGTCAGACAGCCGCGCACGGGAAAAGCCTCGGTGTGTCGGGCAGACGCGGGGAATCTCGCCTCAGGACCGTGCAGGACGGACTCTCACCCCCGGACGCGGCTTCCGAAGCCGTGCAGGAACAAGAGGCTCACGAGCGGGCTCTGCCGTCGGTGTTGGACATTCCGCTCGATCTACTCGCGGACACGCTGAAACTGCTGATGAGCAACTCGGTCCCCGAGACGCAGGTGTCCGTGGTTTGCAGGATCGTCCGAGACTGGGTCCAACGCGACAGCGCGCTCAGACGAGACCCGGTCAAGGAGACGGAGCTGAAGATGGCAATCGTGACCCTGTGGGGCGCGCTGAAGACCTTCGAACACGGACGGTGTCCAGTTGTACCGGAGTGCAGGGCTTCAACGTGTCTCGCCTTCTACGACGCGGAAACGGACCTGGTCACGGCAGCGGTGGACGGGGTCCTCTACAGGCGCATCTCAGTGTTTAGCAGTTGCTGGTTGCGGGGTTCCGAGCTCTCGTCGTTGGCCAAGAGAGTTCACCCCACGGTAGGGAGCTGGGCCACCCTCTTTCAGAAGATCTTACGCGGGTTGACTACGGCCTCGACCAGACACATATACACCAGCACGGGCTTGGATCGCTCCTCTCTGACGCACCTGGCGGACGTGATGCTTTCCTCCCGCGGAGAGCAGCAGCGCGTGGGCCTTTCGGTCGAGGGCAACGCGTTTGGTAAACCTCTGCTCGACAACCTGTCCCGCGTGATGGCCAGCGACCAGCAGCGCGACATGTTCGGACTGAACGCGGCAGAGCTGCCCGACGTGTTTCTGAGATCCGGGGTCGGGACCACGGTGTCAGAGCACAAAGCGGCCAGCGTATCCCACAGCCTGAGTAAGATGATGGGATCTATGATCGCCGAAGGCAGGGAGCTTCTGATCGTCAAGCAGTTCCTAGGGGAGGTGACGGGCTGCCCTCGCGTGGCCTTGGAGCGACTCAAGAGCGATTGCAAGGATCGGGGGCTGCTGCAGACGGGCGAGAGGATCGTGAGACTCCTGGAGCAGGCCTCGGGTGAGCGCGGGGAATCCAAAACGGACGAGTCCGTCACGGAGCTCGGATCCGACGTAAAGCTCGTGTGCAACTACCCGGCTTCCGTGAGCGTGGCCCACCTGGAGGAGACGCTGAGCATGTGGACAAATTTCTGGAGAAGCGCGCTGTCCGGATTCAGCCAGTTCAACAGGAGACACAATACCATCCAGTACAACAACAGGGATACGGTGAGAGACCTAGAGTCCGGCTCGCCCGTGCACGTTTTCCACCGCACGCTGGTGATGCTCTTGAACACTTCGGGGATGACATTCGCAGACAGTCTATCCGGCCGAAGACCAGACGCTTCGCTTGCTGTCACCGACATTATGCTCACGCGGGACTCTTTGCACCCCACGGCGTACGGGTTACTGTTGGCCAACAGGCTGGGTCTGAGGCCTTCGGATGTGAAATGCGGAGAAGATGAAAAGGGTCAAGACGCGTCCGCCTCTCTCTACTCTGAAACCGGCCGGGAGTCGCCATTGGCTACATCAGCGAACAACCTAGAGTCCTCGGACTCGAGTCCGTCGCCAGCCGAGGGACCTGGGTCCGTTGAGGCTCGGAGAGCTGGCCTCTCGAACTTTGAGGTCTCGCCGATGGCAGCTTCTCTACATCAGGGATCGTCTGATCGGCCGCGCTGCCCCGATCAGCCCAGCGGAAATCAGGGGAAACGGAGGCGACAGCGGGAGCTCCCGGAAGGGCCGTGACATCCTCAGCGGCACAGGGCGTTTGACCACGGTGCGCTTCGGGGACCGGAGAAGGGAGAGAGAGGTCTCCACGGAGCGGACGCGCTCGGCCCTGGGACTGGTCCAGGAGCCTTGGCTTTGACTCCTTTTTACTATTGTGCATGGTGTTCAGTCTTTTTTTTTGTACTTGTCTACGCTGTCTGGCTTTCGCCCTGGTTCCCATTCCACGATTAAAGTGTGCGTGTGCAACATTTGGTGTGTGGTGTATGTCTTTGCCTCGTGTCCCTAGGTCCCGCATCTCAGCTTCGGGTTCTCGATTCACAGAGGAAAAACCCCTCGGGTGTTTACGTTTCGTACACGTGCCCTCGTCCTCGGCGAATGTACACGAGGTGCGCTTCGGTCTAGCGTTTCGTGCCCTAGCCTCCTTATAGCTAACCGAAGGTTCCCCTCGCTCGCTTACGCAATGTGGGCCGCGACCCCGACCGGTCAGCCCCTCCTGGGCCAATGTTAGGAATTCCTCCGTGTGTTTCCCGTGGGGTTGTGCGAGGAGCAGCTGAGACTCAGGGTCCAGGAAGCACGGAGCGAGCTCGCGATCGTCTATTGTCATCGTGACACACTGCTGTTTCGGGCACAGCTGCGCTTTCCCTTGATCGTCCCACAGAGGTTCCAAGCTGACCTCAGTAAGCCCCGTCAGGGAAAATCTTGCCCAGAAATACTTTTTGGTAGAGGGCATGGTCGTGTATAGTGACATCTCTGTGGCCACGCACTTGTCTCGCAGCTCCTGGATGAACATGTTGATCTGCTGAACCGGGTCTACTTTCGAGCCAGCGCACCTTTTGTGCGTTTCCGTGGGCCTGTAGCGCACAAATGTGTACCCTTGGCCTAGGTCAGCTATTCCGATCGGGCAGTCGAGCGTAACACAGTCTTCCCTCACGGTTTCCGAGATCCTCTCGTTTGACTCTCGAATGGACGGGCGCAGGGTACGGTCCTCGGGCGGCTCAGGAGGTGCGGGGCGCGCGGCGGTCGGAATCGCGCGAGGTCGATACGTGTAGGAAAACATGATGGGGGGGGGGGTCACACTCAGTCTCTCAACCGTAAAGCCAGCGCGGCGAAGGTGCTGTCGAGAGCTCGAGAGAATTCACAGTCCGAGAGGAAGTGTTTCAGATGCAGAGCAGAGAGAGCCTGTCCGATTTCGCACGTGCTCTCTAAAAGGCGCGGTCTGTAAATAGGGGCGCTCCAACCCGCTCTAGGGTCCACCGTCCACCTGGGTGTCTCCGATCGATCCAGGGTCTGCCACGCTATCACTCTGTTACCCCTCTCCGCGATCTCAGACAAAGCGTGTTTCCAAAACTCCGAGGTCTTGAAAGTTACATGGCAAAAGGGACACGGAGCGTATCCTCCGCATCGGTCCGAGCGAACGGTTTCACCCTCGTCCGAAACCTCATCGGCCTCTCTCAGCACACACAGCGGTACGGTGAATTCGGCTGTCTTGACCGGGGTGGATTCGCCATTCACGCCAGCGACGAGCGAGACCGTTTCAGGAACCAGCTTCATGTAGCCGAAAACCCTGGCGTCTTCCGTGTGCAGGAAATGCCATTCCCCTGACAGTTCAGAGTATCGAGTGTCTCGAGACGGGCAGGCCTTACTGCTGTTGTTGTTCAGAGCACCCGTTTCTAGTTTCCGCAGTTCCGAAACGTACACCTCGACGGTCTTTAACTGCCTGCTGCAGGCTCCCATCAGGTCCCTCAGCTCGTTGACCTGAGACTGTATGTTGACCTCAGCCACGGTCTTGGTAGCAGAGCGCTCCGCCAATGTCAGTAGCGCTTCAAAGTGTCTGTTCACTATATCCCACACCCTTAGAACCGAGTCCTTGGAAGCTGCCGTTGTCGGCGCTGCCACCCCAGGGCCTACGGTTGGAGTATCACAAGACATGAAGGAACAGGCCAGTCGAACTTCAAAATAAGCTAGGTGCTGCTGACACTGACAACGAGCTTCGTGGGGATATCACGCACTTTCGCTCGGAATAGACTCGTAGTATAAACACTAGCATCGAACCCGAATACAGAAATTACAAACTTTTAATCTGTACAGTTTGTATAATTTGAGTTACTTTACACAAATGAGGTAATATTGTCATCGATGAAAGAGTCGTATTATTTCACATGAAAGTGTTTATTTTACAACATACCAGTGTTTTAGATAAAACAAATGAGAAATGAAAATCACAGTTTTTTTAAATTTTTTTAATATTTTATTAATAATTACTTTTCCAAATGTAATATGCATCCGTGTAAATATTCTACAATTGTAATAAAGAAAATCAATTCATGCAATGTTTCCATTTACTGTACTTCAAGCCCGCCTTATCAATGAGGGATCATGATTCACGATAAACTGTACATTGTATGTGTATGTACACTGACAAGTTTTACACAAAAATGCAATGTTTCCATTTACTGTACTTCAAGCCCGCCTTGTCAATGAGGGATCATGATTCACGATAAACTGTACACTGTATGTGTATGTACACTGACAAGTTTTACACAAAAGAAAACAAAAACACCACAGCTCTCGGGAACCCAATGCGTCGGTCCAGACCGCTCTGGTTATCCGCGGGCCAGAGATTTGCTCACGGCCAGTCGAAGCGTCTGATCGCTGTAACCAACCTGGTCGAAATCAATGTCCTCGAATTTCGGGAATCCTCTGGGCGGGCAACGCTTTGCGTTTTGTTTCACGAGTATGTGGACCGTTGCAATCAGCTCCGCTCTACCGGTCACCTTACCCTCTTCTCTCAGATAAGCCTCGTGCGCGAGTATAATGTTCTCGTGCAGAGCATTAGGGTTGTCTAGGAGCCACGGGAGCAAGTGTACGAACTCTGGGTTCCTGATGTGGTAATTGTTGAGGACTTTGTCCTGAAATGAGGACAGGACGCTACGGTAACGCTCCACGAACGCGCCTCTCACTGCGCTTCTGTACTCGGGCCAGTACTTGGGGTGGCTACGGTCTCGCACTCGCACAAAGTAGGTCTCCGTCAGGTAAACCAGACACATCTTCTCCCGCGAAGTGAGCGTTCCGCGCCGCTCCTGAGCCAGCTCGCAGCATAGCCTGTTGAGATGACGGTGTATCTCCACAAGATTGGCCATCGTACTCAGCGCCCTCGGGAACTCCTGGGATGGCTCTCTCACCTTTTGAGAGTTCATGGACATTGAGGAGAACAGCTGGTGTTTGCTCTCCTCCTTGGCCACGTTCACCGAGGAGAAGAAGAAGGGTGTGTGGAAATGCGTTTCCTTGTTTTTCATGCGGATCACCACGGTGAAAGGGTTGGCCACCCCGTATATGTAACTCGTCATGTTTATGTGGTTCACCGTGGAGGGTTTGCTCGATAAGACGCAGGTTCCCTGAGATAGGCCCACGGTCTCAAATAGCCCTCTGAAGTAGGGCTGCAGCAGGTGCTTCGCGTTGGAGGTGTAGTTTGCGCTCCCGCTGGGTTTGGACGTGAATTCCATGCGTGTGTTTCTATAACCGTGCTGGGAGCACAGCCTCTTCTTGTCCGATACGAAATTCAGTTTGCTCGGCAGCTTGGTTTTAGTAGTGTTGGACTGTATCCGAGCGTACCCTCTGAGGCGTTTCGAGACCACGGTCCCACTTAACCTAACGGTGCACACGGTGTTTACCTGTAGCGCGTGGAGGAGCACCCCGTTGTCCAACTCGACCACGCAGCTACCGGTGGCCCTGAACGTTTCGTTCGTACCGCGGTGGGAGGCCGTGCGTGACAGATGCTCCGGTCGCCGGACGAGCGTGTTCGAGTCACGCGTGCTCGACGGGTCTGTAGAGCCAGCGAAAGGTGTGCTTGTTGCAATCGACGTCCAGGATCCACAGTGCGCCCAGCCAGCACAGACGGGAGAGTCGAGACTCATAAGATCGCTCGAGCTTGGGTCTAGAGTTCGCAGCGGCTCCCTTGCGCACCGATCGTGAATCGAGTGTTTGTATGGGACACCTTCTTGCGTGCGAATCCCAGTCTCCTTTAGCGCGACCCTTGCGCTTCTTGGGGCCATGTTTACCGTGCAACAATATCGCGAGCCTGAGCTCGCTCGGACACAGGTTCAGGGAGTCGTAAGGACTGGCGAAGAAACGTTCCAGATTGTACAGCAGGAGCTTGCGATTGCCAGCGTACACTAGCACCAAATGAGACCAGAGGAGCTCCGCGGCTATCTTGATGTCAGCCGAAACGTCAGGCGAACGACACAAGTCCCCGAAGTCGCGGGTAGGCGTAGCCGAAAGGTTGTCTATCAGGAACTCTAGGGCCCTGCGTTCGAATTCAGCGACGTCGCCCCTGGAGTCTCTCGAGGCTGTCACGTGTACCAGCAAAGCCTGCGCGGCAGCCTTGGCTTTTACGTGGCGCTCTGTCAAGAAGCACAGCCTGCAGTACACGGGTAGTAGCTTCCCCAGGAAGCGCACGCTCGTAGGACCGACGGGCTTCAGAACCGCAAACTTGCCATGGGCGTGCTGCTCAAAGTAAACATAGGCCCGAGCTCTAGGAGACCAAACGTTCGGGCCCGAGATGAGCTCTCTGTGCCTCACGATACACTCTATTAAGGCACCGCAGGAGAGCAGGTCCTCTTTCCCCGCAGTGCACTCCAGCTCGTCCGTTAGGTACCCAAGAAAGACGTCGTACCTTGTAATGTCCACGTGCGGAACGGGACATCTCTCGCGTGGTTCCGAGAAAGGGACGCCCGAACGGTTCTTCGTAGCCAGTGTCATTAAAGCATGTTACGGGAATCTGCCTCGCTGGGAGGAATCGAGCGAGCGGTTTGCGCGGCGCAGAGCCTTCGCCAGAGAAGAGACCGAGGTTGGAGAAAGAACGGACCGAGCACGAGTCTCAAGAGGTACTCCGTGACACCATCGACTCGGAGTACACGAGGCTTTACTCTGAGCTGAGAACCAAAGCGCTCTCGGACATAAAGGGTCTGGTGAGAGAACACGTGGAAAAACTAAGCACTGTCTCCGCCTCCTACGAATTTATGAACCTGTACGGAATGTGCACCTTTGATGCACCGAACGTGACCAGGATCTCACATTGCACCGGGGAGATTATCAGCTGCAAGTTCACCAAGCTCGCGGGTCCGGAGGATAACTCTAACTCCAACTCGCATAGACTCATCACAGTAAGCGGAATACTCAGTCCGCTCCTGAGCGCCCGGGTAGAACACGGAGAACTGGAGCTCGCGCACTGCGGAGATTGGGACTATCACAGGGCCACGGAGGAATTGACCAGACTGGACGCTCGGAGCAAAATGAGAGTGCCTAGGGTGTGCAAGGAGAACCTGGGGAGCACAATCAGCGGAATGGAAACTATTTTTGTTTTTACGGTGAGGGAGGATTTGCACATGCTGGGATGCGCCTACAGGCAGATTTTGGTCACAATCGAACTTTTACACCTAAACCTGCTTCATTTCATATATTCCTAAGGGCGCGGGCTCAGTCCTGCGTGCGCTGGGACCCTTGTGTGTGTGTGTGTGTGTGTGTGTGTGTGTGTGTGTGTGTGTGTGTGAGATAAGACCAGAGTGCAAACGAAAAGGAAAGCAATTCAGTGTTACACGTATCCATTTATTCCGTTGGGGTACGCCATGGTTGAACCTAAACATATACATCCATACAGTGCTACAGAGTAGTACAAAGATAACCTGGTGAGCACAATCGGTGGGATGGATACTTTTGTTTGTTTGCTTTCTTTTTCTACGGTGAGGGAGGACTTGCACATGCTGGGATGTACATTCTGGGAGCAAGCTTTTACATCTAAACCCTGCTTCATTTCATATACACGTGTCTCATTTATTATACGCATTGTACATATATTGTCCTTATAGTGTGACAGAGTAAGATACAAGTGTATGTGTATCTGTGTGTGAGTGTGTAATAAAGCCGGAGTTCAAAAAAAAATGTAATTCTGTGTGACACGTGTCTATTTATTCCATTGCTACGTTTTTATAACTTATCAGCAGAAGGGTACTAGATGGTTAAGCTGACTAACATACACATGCCTCTCATTTATTATACCGGTTGTGCATCTGAAATACGTATAGTGCGAGATAGTAAGATACAAAACAGTGTGTGTGTGTGTGTGTGTGTGATAAAGACAGAGTACGAGAGAAGATGGATGCTTCCTTGCAAGTTTATTTTTCATTGTTACAAGTTGATATGGCACCATACACATGTATAATATTTTACTTGGACATCAAACAATCACCCAACATGGTTACAAGCGCACGATACACAACCCCAGATTCCTATGCTCACTCGGAGTCCTCAGAATCAGAACCAAACCCAAAGTCGGCGTTAGAGTAGGCCATGCTCAGCGTGTTATCAGCCTTGGTCCTTTTAGCCAGAGAGCATCCTTCGCCTTCCTCCCCAGCGCGTTTCCCCCCAAGCAACCGGTCAAGGACAACACAGCTCTCTCCTTCTGATGATGTCGGGCGAGGAGCAGGTGTGTGGCGGTGAGAGGGTTCCTCGTCTCTGAGCACCTTTATGTTTACTTTCTTAACAGCAGACAACAGTGATTCCAACTCCTCCTCTGTCAGATCAGGGAACATCATCTTGATACGGTCCAGCTCTATCCTGGGGTTCGCGGTGCTCACCTCGCTCTTGATCAGCTCGAGGGCACTCTCGATGTCGATCGTGGTCTCGGCATCGCACTCGAGAAAGCTTTGCTGTGTTCCAAGGGACATGTACTTATTCAAATCTATGCACGCGTTGTGGAAAACATAAACGGGGTAGTAGCAAGTACCCCGCGACTTACACATCTTCAGGGAACCGGAGCTCTGTTTTGTACTCTGGTTTTTATCATGAGCGGAGAATGTCCTCATGCTCGTAAGCACCATCATGGGAGCGCGGATCATGTATTTGTGGTACGCGTACATCTCGGCGAACTTGCGCAGCCGGCTTTTATCGAGCTGCTGGCCTTTCCTCATGAACACCACCCTGTTGTAGGAATAGGAATCTTTGAACTTATGTATTGTTTTTCCTTTGTTCATGATCTTCAGGACCGCGGTTTTCGTGTCCCCGATCATACGCAGTGATGTGAGTAAACATTCTGGGAGATTAGCGTCATCCGCACTCAGCCACTCCATATGTCCCAAATCGTAATCGTTGGGAGTCTTGCCCTCGGGCGTTTTGGCAAAGACAGACCCCGTGAACTTTATAATCCCACCGTAATACGCTCCGAACACGTTTCCGCTACTCACGACCTCTCCGCTGTCCTTGGACCTTGGGAATCTGAACTTAGCTGGCATGGACAGCTCGATGAGACGTTTGCAGAGGTTGACCTCTATCACGTTCTGAGCGAAAACGAGACGGCCCAGCTCGGCGCAGAGGAACCCCAAGACCATCACGAGCGTTTGTCTTATGCTCACAGCCAGGGTGAATGTGCACATGGGCAAGGCTCCGTGGCACGCGGTGAGCTGATACTTGCTACTATCGTTCAGTTCAGTCGCGTGGACCATGGGGTTGTATCCGGGCGCGTTTTGGCTTTTAACACAGGCCACCTCGGTGAATTCGCCCGCGTTGAACCTGTCGTGATACTGTGCGTACAGGAACACATCCGAGATATACCTGTCGATCTGAGCGGATTCTGCGTGGAACCCGGCGTGATACTGTGCGTACAGGAACACATCCGAGATACACTTCTTGACTTGAGCGGATTCTGTCTCAGCAGGATACCCCGCTCTGCGCCCTCTGTTTTCCACGATCGGATCGTTTTTAGCGGTTCGTGACAGGGCGAAGGTCAACATGGTGTTCATCAAGTTTTTTTCGCTCATCCCCAGGGTCACAGAAGTGAAGACTCCGAACCCCCCGTTATTCTGCTCGGTGGGTCTATTAGCCTCTAAACCCGTGAACACCTTACCGAAGCCGAGAATATTGCCCTTACCGGAGCCCTTACCGGAGCCCTTACCCAAGCCGGGAGTTCCGCACTTATCCTGGCTGGCGAAACCCACCCCAGCGACGAGCAGGCAAGTGTCCTTCGTTCCACTGCGGAATTGATCCATCAATTTCGAACTCTGGTCACGAACCACATCCGAGAACTTGGTCATAGAGCGGTCGATCTTATCCAGCGTGTCTTTGGTCAACTCGCTGTTCAACTGACAGGGCATCATGTTGGTGATGGTGCCGAATACCGCGCACTGCATGTAGGCCATCACGTTGTCGGACATCAGGTACGAGATGATTTTGTGCGCTTTTCCCCTCGCGTCTTCCCGCGAAGACTCTCCTCCCATCATCGTGGCGCACAATCCGGGTTTGGTAACCATGCGAATCCTGTCGCCCATCTGGGGAGCCACGAACCAAAGCTTTGTACTCTCCATCTCTACAACTCTACATCCCTGCATGCGTTGTGTCAGGCTGTGTTCGGACCAGCGTAGATTATCATCACCCATCGATACGTTTGCCCCGTTATTGTCCAGTTCGTACCCTTTGAACAGCCTGTAATATCTCGACCCGAGTTCAGCCTCGTCCTGCTGTTCAGACCCCACGGAGGTCTCGCCCTTTCTGGGTTTCCTGCCCGCTTCGAGATCGTAGTATGCCACGAACATGGGTTTCAGCACCGTCGCCGCACACAACGGGTCCCCGAAATTAGCCTCCAGGTAGGTAGCCGAAGCTACACTCATGATGGTAGCTAGGTCCTTTTCCTGGAGGTGTCTGCTCACGAACCACACCATCAGCTGAATCAGGTACAGGAACAACATGTGCTTGGGCTCCTCTCCAGCTTTGTGTTGTATATCGTTCTCGCGAAGGTCGCGCGGGTCAAACAGCCCTAGCAGCTTGCGCAGCAGAGACAGGATCTCAGCCACTGACCTACCGTCAGGTTTGTTCCACTTTGCGAACACGGTAGGATCGCGGCACCCGGGTTCATCAAGCACGTCCGGACTCGGAACGGGGTCAGTCAGGCTCTCCCGGTACAGAGATAGGACCCTCTGCCGAGTGAACAGGTTGCACAGACCTCGAAACAGCACGCCTTCCAAATCCTCTTCTATCGTAGGCGCGCGCTGACAGACCAAGAAGTGCCCGAGGTGTTCCGCGAACACCTTAAGGACCTGATCTGGGAACAGAAGCGGACAATAGAGATGCAACACGACGGGAGAGTCCAGGAGCACCACCGGAGCGAACGGTTGCGTGGGGCAGGGGTAGTCGAAACCGGAATCACGTGGTCCCGTGGCTATGCAAAATCCCTCCTGTTGCAGGTCTACTTGGAATGCCTTATCAGTCAGGTTGGCCATTCTAAACAGAGAGCGAGTGGGTCCGCGCCCCGAATTCAGACGAGCCTGGTGAAGATGTTGACTTCGAAGACGAAGGTATCGGACTGCGGCGACGCTCACGGATTGTGTTTGGAGCTTTGGAACGATCACCTTTCCGTGGCTCTCGTAGGATCACAATCGCAAGGTCGCGGTGCTCAGCTGCCAAGCGAGGACCGGTTGGCTCGGATGGAGGGACACGAAGCGATACTCAGACTGGCTCTCCTGGCTGACTTCTACAGGTATCGACAGGAAGACCTGGCTTTAAACGATGAGGCTTCCACGGAGAAGTTGTGTGCGATAAGAGACAAGGCGTTCGAGCTCTTAAATATACCTGAGAACGTCCGAACGGAGCCCTCGCGACCGAATATCGCATCCAGGGGGCGGGCATCCGTCCGGGCGCAGCAGAAACGTGGGTGCGATTCCATACGGTGGTCGAAATTTACTTTCTCCACGCAGAGGAGGTCGTATTTCTCCAAACTCATAAGAGCCTTCCAGGTGGTGAAAAACGTGGGACACACTATGCTCACACAGAACTCCGAATGGGGCCTGAGTTGTTACTACAAGCTGGCGGTCTCGTACACCACGGATCAGCCACTGGAGATGGCGGCCGCGTGCCTACCCGAACTTCGTCCAGTCCTCGATATCATTCACGGAGAGCATTTCGGGAAGCTGAGCCGACTCAAGCCCGAGACACAGATGCTACTGTACGCAGTGCTCAACTTCCACATCAACTGGGTGGACTACAACCACAAGCAGATACTCCTGGTGCCGGGCGAGCCCAGCACGCAGCCTCCCGGCGAAGAGGGAGACCTTAGGTGCTCCAGGTGTCTAAAGAACCAGACCTTCCACTCGTCTGAGGCCAAAGGAAACCCGAGGAACATCGATGTGGAGTTTGACTTCGAGCAGATGAAATTCGGTTCTTCGTGCTGCGCCGCGCCCATGATAAACGTACCGCTCAGTACCAGGACCGTGAACACTTGCACGTTCACCGGTATGAAACAGATGTACACAGCTTGCATGAAATGCAACCAGCTTATATTTTCTGAAGTACTAGTGGATATGGAAACGCTCAACTCGCGTTGTACAGCATGCTCAGACGCAGTTTGAAGACGGTGATTCAGTCTACTTGTCCCGATCACAGAACCGTACCCAATATCAGTAGGGACAAAAAAAAAGTACCCCACCCCCCCCACCCGTCTCTGCCCACGCTGCATGTTTACACATCAGTCTTTGACACGCAGCGGTATACCAACATTCTCTTTCACACCGAGACACGGACCAAGTATGAACGAATCAGCTTCAACCGTTGGGAATCAGGCGCTAGCGGAGCTGTTTAGAGCTATCCGCACCATAGACTTTGACAAGTTTAAAGACATCATATGCTCACATTACGGGGTTAAACATTTCGAGGCTGAACTAAATAGGGTCCGCGAGAAGCACCGAGGCTCGTTCTGCGGACGGGATAGCCTGGCCCTGTACCTAAACATCACACACAGACTGGGTAGAAAACACGAGGCCGCAGGAGAAATTGTGGCGGTGTACAAAGAAGGCATCCGAACGGGAACTGAAAGGGAGCACGAAGTCGAATGTTCGCTCGCACCGCAGCACGCCCAGTGCCCCGCGCGGTCATCGGGATCGTACGCGCTCGAGAACGAAATGATAGAGGTGGCCGAGCGTGTGATAGAAAGCGGAGGAGATGAGCGGGGAGCTGATGCGAGCGACTACATGCACAGTTTTGAATGCAATACCACCCCCAGCTGCCGGTTTGACCTAAGCTACTATATGGGTTACGAGAGCGAAGAAGACCTTTCGGACCAAGAGGGTTGGGACCAGGACGATGAGCGCTCCGTGTCCCCGCCGGTCTCCGAGGTGGAACACTCGTGCTACCTAGACACTTGGGAGGACGAAAACGAGCTTTCGGACCAACAGCGTTCGGACCAGGACGATGAGCGGTCCGCGTCCCCGCAGGCGCAAGGCGAGGTGACACAGTCGGGCTCCCAAGACATATCGGAGGACGAGAGCGTGGAGGGACCTAAGATTGTCATTGACGATTGAGCGATTGTTTATTGGGCGATTGTTATACTTACGCTTGCCACACTTTTTACCCTAGATCAATTTGTAACGTTGGAAATAAAGAAAAATAAAGATTGATGAATCGCATTTCTAATATACGTTCGTTGTCCCGTCTCTTATTTTGCACACACGTTCACCGTTCCATCGGCCCAGTTTGGTCGACATGGAACCCTGTCAGACAGGCGACTGGAGCACAACACGACACATTACGGTATCGTTCGAAACCCCAGATGCTATAGCTCGTCTGGATTACGCGTGGGTGCAACTGTTCGATGCGGAGAAAGGGATACCCAAGTCCGTGACCCTGACCGAACCCGGACCAGACAAAGTCTTTCGTATACCCGTTCAGGTAAAGTCCACGATCCCAGGTACGCGTTGTATAGTAATCCGTGCATGTTACACGCACGGTGGGGACAGCTATGGTCTCGTAACGGATAAACACTTTACCGACACGTACACTGACACCGTGAGGGGGCACGTGGTGAAAACTGTCAGCGTTCTAGCCAGAGCGCCCTTGGCCTGGGTGAAAATGAACAAGATCGCAGGAACCTGTGAGAGAGACCAGAGCTACCCTTACGCAGGGGACGCGTTTTTCGGGTGTCAACCAGAGACGGTCGTCTCGAGGATACACGCTAGTATGAACCGCCACTTTCGCGCTGCGTTTAATTCTTACACGGTGGACTGTGCGCAAGGGGACGCTACGGCTTCGGAACTGGTGAGCGAGACGCTGGCCACACTCGGTGCTCCGCTCGCCTTTAAGGTCTTGCATGAGCAAAGCAGGCTAACCCTAGAGCGGATGAGGTCCCGCGAGAGGAGCGAGATGGTAGCGATACCCGACCCGCGGAACGCGCCTTGGGGAACCTGTGTACTGTGGCAGCTCGAGCGTGGCCAGCGCACCTTGTCCCGTGCGACTGTTAACCAACAAACGGATCCCTCACCGTCCGCATCCACGAGGAGGTGGTTGCGCGTGAGGTTAACGCGCACAGGGCTGGAGGTGACCGGGTGCTCCCAAAGCTCCTTGATACAAGCTCCGTACTGGGCGGTTATACTCACAGCCCTGTGTTGCGGTGCTCTGGACCGTTGGACGCGCGAGCTACACAAACTCTCTACGCTATTGAGAGTGGAGGATTATCGTATACCCGAGGGCGATCGAGACCCGGACGGGTTGTGTCAACGCTGCGGGTACGCTTATCGCGTATCACCCGCATTGTGCGAACCGGAACCCAAGAGGGTCTCCGCCGTGTTGCAGATCGACAGGTTGCTACTGGGTGGCATCTGTACCACTCTGTGCGCTACGGTACCCTCGCACACCCACGATGAACGGATCGCAGCGGAGCGGGATCGCGGATATTGTCTCAACCACCGTAGGATCTACAGCGCCAGCCGCGAAGAGAAATGGGAACTCGGAAAGGGAGAAGGGGGTGAGCTGCGTGCGAACGAATACTTTGACCGCACGCAACTTGAAAAAGAGCTCCGGACACGAGTCTCGGGAAACCCTCTCGTTGTGGAAATCGCGTGCCGAACCCAACCCGATCGCATCCTGGTGGGGAGACAGTACGCGGTGCTACTGGGGACAGGACGATGGAGAAAAAACCGGGCCGATTCGAATCGAGACGAACGCACTGGCGGTACGGGCCACGAGAAGAACTGCGAGAGGAGCGACGCGGTGAGAAGCGAAATATCGGGACCGAAGCCCAGCACTGCGAACCGGACCCAGGTTGGTTCTCCTGGCAGCAGGATTCGCGAGAGAAATTACGCGAGGGACTCGGGTGTGACGATCGGACAGCCGTGCGCAAACGCAGGTTCTGGGAGCGCTACCCGCCGGGTTCGAGATATGAGGGCGGAGACCCTAGTAGACCGTCCTCATCCGCCAGATATTGGACCGGATTCTCATGTCAAGCTCTTGGCTATCATAGCAAAACTCTTCCCTTCGGACACCAGGGAGGAATCCTCACCATCTAACGCGGTATCCTTATCGCCCAGTTCCCTCGATGAGACCTTGTGTGCGATCGAGGCGCTGGAGACCAATTTCGAGGAACTGGCAGACTGGTTTCTGTCCTTCGAGAGCACAAAGGCTCGAGACGTGATAGGGTTCGATCTGGCTATGGAATTGTGCGGTTGTTACGATCTTACGATCCGTAGATTAAGGAACGGTGTAAGAGACATGTTTGACAGTTGCGTTTTTATAAAAAGCGCACACAGGGTGAAACGCACGGACCAAGCGCTGATGTCCCTCGTGGAAGAATTTAAAACTCTCGCGGAGGTTCTGGAGTACGCATCCGGAGAATTATCCGGTCCCGAATATGAATCACCTATTTCCCAATCACTAAAGACTGAAATCGGACAACTGAGCGCTGACACGCTACAACTGGACCTGGTACTCGATATTGTACGTGGTACGGCCAAACTGATGCGGAGATACAGGAGCGAAATCGAGACTTGTACGCTTGAAAAACAAAGGATGCAAGAGTTGCACCACGAGCAGCTAGATCATTTAGAGCAGTCCAGGAATAAGTGCGTGAGAGACACCCAAGAGCGGATCGAAGAAGCCGCAACGCTGGCGGCGACTCACAAGTTGGCCATGGAGACCATGGTAAAGGATCTAGAATGCCAGGTACGGATGCGTGATGAGAAGCGTGACGGACTGGAAATGCTGATACACAGGCAACGGTCCCAAAACAGGACCGCGCTGATGGAATTGTCACAGGAGCGCGAGAAACACAACAGGGATATCTCCGATCTAACAGAGCGTAACAAAGTCCTGACAAGGGAGTTGTCTACGCTACGTTGCAAATCGGCGGATGCGCGGGCCGATTTCCAATCACAACTGGAGAACGCTCGCGTTGCTACCCGCGAGGCGCAGGAGAGACTGGATGCGCGAGATTCGGAGGTGACCCGGCTCCAGTGCAGGATATCCCAGAACGTGGAAACCCTACGGGTCTTACACACGCTTGATGCGGAAGCACAAGCGCTCAGGGGGCAGAACGAGGCATTGTTGGCGTTTAAGGTTAGATTGTGCAAGGAGTTACACAAGCTCTTTGGTATCGAAGGGTCCGCCTTGAGCGAAAACAAAGTAGCACACGAAATACAAATTCAGGGAGAGGCCTCGCTAGATAGGATCGAGAAAGGTCTCAGAAGAATGCATCAAAATCATGTGAACGAAGAGCGTGAAACTGAAAGGGACGTGAGCATGGACACGGAGGCAAAAATGTGCATGGTATTCACAGGCTACGAGCGCGGGATATATAGCATTGCACAAAGACTGTTTTCCGAGCAGCCTATGGAGTGTAACAGTGTGCAATCCGAAGAAAGAAAACCGCCACGTACACCTACGAAGCGTAAGCTTCACATGCACACTGGAACATCTCTGAAAATCAGCGGATCGAAAGGGTTTAAGGTAAAGCGCGACGAGACGCGATATGCAGTCGATCACGAGCCTGACCATAAACCGCACAATGGATACGAGATCAAGGTAGAGTCCGATTTGCGTGTGATCCCATCGGAAGAGACACCGGGAGCTTGTGCATTTATAAAAACTGTCAAACAGGAAACCTGGTCCGCAGCTGAGGAGGAACCCAGCTGCCATAACAAAGTTGAGACATTTGGCATTGAAAACAGTGAAAAGAAAACAACGCTCAAGATACCGATCCCCAGCTACATAGCAAAACACCTGCAACGTCACGGCAGCGTGATGCTTGTCAACTTAGGATCTTCGGACCCTATCAAAACTCTATCGGAAGTGCTACAAGTCTCGGATCGTGCAGGGCTCGATTGCTCTCAAATCACACAAGGTGCATGTCATTGCACAGATGTGAGGTGGATCGCAAGCGTGTTGGAAAGTGCTATTTATGTATGTCAGACTCCGGAAGGAACACATGAGGAATACGGAGCGGAACACACGCGCAACCGTTTGTACATTATCATAGTATACAAACTAAAGGATGCTAAAACATACTTCCTGGTATCTGTGAAGCGGTCAGAGTACTATATGTACAACTTGGCCAAGTTTATAAACACCGTGCCAGTGAAGACAGAAAGTGTAGATACAGTAGATAGCCATGAGATCACATTACACGAGCTTGGTGGAATACAGCTCACGGACGATTCTACATAGGGGCTTGGGTCTGAATAAATTTTCTTTTGTAATTAATTTGGGCTCTGTACGGAAAGCATTAAATTGGTTCTCGAACCAGAGTTCTGCATCATAGTGCGTGTGTGTCTTTTGTTTTTCGTTGCAACAACGTGGTATGGTGGAATAAACTCTTTCTTATTGGTGTGCCCGGATGAACTTTAACGTGTCAAGTTCTACAGGGATCTATCCTGTAAATAATTCTACACATATCTGAGTAACAATATATAAATACAGATAGAAGTGTATAACAATCACTTCACAATGCATGCGAAATAAAGCACGGTAGATTCCGAAGTTAATCTCTGTTCACATATTTATTCATGGCGAGTAATCACAGGGAAAATGCTGTACATTATTTTTTTTTATTATAATTGTTTTTTTTTGCACCGATACAGGATTTAATACACCGTTGATGTAACGTGAGCACTCTCGTCCATCTCGTCCTCCCAGTCCGGGGTCTCAGGTCCTTGCTCATCGTCACGTATTTCCTCCCAGTCAAGGGTCTCAGGTTCTTGCTCATCGTTAGGTATTTCGGTGGGTTTACATAGCAAGTGTCCATGTCCGATTTCATGTCCGATTTCATCGATCAGTTCGTCTAACAGACGATTGGGATCCGAATACCAGAATTGCACAAGGCTGGTACATCCGTACTCGCCTCGCAGGCTGATCACATTCGATTTGATGATACAATCTGGGCTCTTCACCCAAACTGTGCACAGCCCCACGGGTAGGTCACCGCGGTATTCGGAGATTACGATAGCCCCAAGGTTAACCTCGGGCTACTCATCACAGATTGAATCTCCTTTTCGGAGATCGAGCCCCACCAGCCCTGGCCCAGCGAACCTACAAACGAACCCCACGATCTCAACCGTTCGCAGAGCACCTGCTCATCCTCCGCCGCGCGGCTTCTAATAGGCTTTGCGAAATCAAACAGAGAAACCGGAGCTCCGGGGTTGCGCGCATCACGGGAACGGTCGTAATGTTCACGCTTCTCGTCCCTCAGCCGGCGATCTCCGTCACACGTCCAATCCCCACATTCGCTGGAGTTTGGCGCTCGCAAAGCACCCTGAGATACCGGAGCACTTGAGGCCATGGTACTGTTCAGACTTGCGTCCGCTCTGCAGTAACCGTAGCAAGACCGAGCGTATGGCACCTGAACGCAAACTACTGTTTCGTAATGGGCCCCACCGTTCTTCAAATAAATACCCGCCTCAGACACCCGTAAACCGTTACAAGCGTATTCAAGCCAACGCTTATTGTAGAATGTGTATATGCTCACACCCAAACAATCCGCGGCAACCTGAATTTCCACTTCTGTAGCCCAAGTACCAAGGGAGCACATTTTGGATTTTCTAATGTAGTCCGAAACTGAACTGTATTCCGTTCTCACTATGGGTAGGTATGCGTCCGCGTTACTTTCCATATGTGTCACCACTGCGCATCTGATTGTTTCGTGGTGTTCATCAGTACCGCACAACGCTTCGCTGACAGCTCTGAAGAAACAGTTTCCGTCGCCCTGTATCTCCACAGTTTTACAAGGATCCCCTAATGCGCCCAGAGCTTCGTACAGCATACACTGCTCCCTGCGCCGCAGCTTATCACGCAGAGTCTGTGCAACTGCGCCTCTCACTGGGTTGTACAGAAGCTCTCTCGCTTTACTCTGTCCGACAAAGCCAACGTCGGAGTCGTATTCGGTTAGCCTCAGGGAATCAAAACCTTGCGCTGTGAGACTTGCCATGTTTCCCTATATTCAGTGTTCTGTTAGGTCCGGGAACGCCTTCGCTACTTCATTAGTATATACCTTGTGTGAAAAGACAATACTTGGTACAGTTTCGTACTGTTCGAATTGACAACAGGGAACATTCGTACCAGTTTGTGACACGGAGCACTTTATTTCATTGAAAAGGATGGATCGAATTAACATTTCTTCTCGTTACCACACGAGATATGGAATCTATAGGAATCTTGCATTGATATCCAGTTATACAATCAAGCAGGACCGAATGTTCAAAATATGACCAGGGTACAATACAGATGTAGCAAACCTGGCTTTCTAACAATATACACTTTTTTATTTTCTTATTTATTGTATTTTATCGTTAAGTACGAGTGCCACGAAACGGACCTTTGTATTTCTTATATCTACCAGCACAGCAACATTAACAAAAAAAAAGCAAAAGTTGAACACGTTGAATAATGTTCGATCTAAAAGCTGATGCGAATTGTGGAAGAATACAGCCAAAGAGTCACACGCTGGTAGTTCTGTCCTTGCAGGTGCTCATGGATGGGTTGTCACACGGTCTTCCTTTCCTTTTTTCATCTTTTTTACCAGGTTCTGTTTGGGAGGAATAGTGAGATACGTTTGTTTAAAAAATAAAATAATAATAAAAATTACACAAAAGTCTGTGTGATCTCACTCATGAACACTGTTGTAGTTACCCATTACGAAATCTCCCAACACACAAGAGTCTGCAGCACCGATGGCACATTCTCCGGTAAGGTCTTCGCAAGTTGTGGGACCGTACACACGTTCGTACCGCGATGAATAAAGATGGGCGCATGGTTTGTAAATACGGGGTGAGGACCGTCTGTTGCAGATCATGTGGGCGATCAACACCAGTGCTAACACAACCACCGTTGGAACCGCTATCAACGCAACCGTAACCCAATCGTTCTTCTCCAAGCGCAACCGGTAATTACTGTAGTATTCGTTGTGGCCCACCATCGTGACTGGTTTCGCTCAAAATATCATAAACTACGTTATTCTAGGGCTATTGCTTTCAATGAGCTGAGCGCACACACAGACATACACAATTAATACACAAGGATTCATATTTCATTTTATTTCATTTTAATGGGTTAAAGGCACACACGAAAACTTGACTTTACATGACAGGGAACACGCATTATCATTATTACTCGAAACCGTGTGCTGTTCTCTTCTTGGAAGCCTCCGGCTGCCGCGGTCTCCCGGTTAAACGCCTCTGCTGGTAGCCGAGATTAGCTTATCCACGAGATCAGGACGCTCGATGTGAGTAAAGATCAGATACATGAGAAACACGGTGTGCCCAGAGTGGGTTTTTACAATGGCACGTGCTAGGCCCACGTAGGTCTCTTGGTACACCGTGTGCGGTGCGCAAATCCATTTACCTCCTTCAAAGATCTGGGATGAGAGCAAGGCTCTCACTCTATTCATCTCGGATACGCTTAGCTCTACCAGCATGCCAAGCAAGAGCGAACCCAGTTTCGCGGGCGGCCGCGGGTTCGGCAAGCAGAGCGCATCTAATCCGTGCTCCTCGAGATGCTCCACCTTGAAAGTAGGATCGAATTTACGAATCCCGTGGATCAGGAGCTCTAATGCGAGAGGCCAGCCCAAATAATACTCCATGCGAAAGATCAGACACTCTGCGTTTTCCAGGTACGGTGCGGTCTCAGGGTCAGCAAGCATTTTGCCCACTTTAGATCTTCCATTCGTTGGCAATTTCCTGTGGTCCGTTATAACCGCGACAACCGTGGCGAAGGCCCTCTTGTTTCTGGTGAGGAAATAGGACATTTTGAAGTTCTGGGTCGGTTCCATCTCGATTTTCCAGAGGTGTGGGGGGGTCCGGTCTCACGCGATTGATCGTAGGAAATGTGCAAGTGTCTCTCACACACACGAATGTTAATGATGAGACATGAGAGAAACACCCTAACCCACCGCTGTCACACCGAACGCGTACCATTCTTCCGAAATGTTCTAGGCCCTCGTGTTCCCAACCGGCCAGCTCCAGATGTATATCCAGTTATACAATGAAGCAGGGCCCAAATGTCCATAATACGAGACAAAAAAAAAACGTACATTTACATCACTAGGGAACACACATTATCATTATTACACAAGACGGTGCGCTATTTGCTTCTTCGAAGCCGCAGCCTGAGGCTGTGACCCGGTTATATGCCTCCGCTGGTAGCCATAATTAGCTTAGCCACAAGATCGTAACGTTCGATGTGAGTCAAGATCAGACACATGAGAAGCACAGTGTGCCCTGAATGAGCTTTCACAATAACACTTGCTAGGGTTACGTAGTTCTCGTCGTACGCAACACACTTGGGGAGAATTTCTGTGCACCCTTTTAAGATCCGGAACTCGAGTAAGCGTCTCACTCGATTCATCTCAGACACGGGTAGCTCTACCAGTATGTCAAGCAAGAGCGAACCCAGTTTGACGGGCGAGCGCCATTTCAATATCTCGAGACTTTCCAGTCCGTGCTCCTCAAAACGCTCCGCCCGGAAAGTAGAATCGACTTTCAAGATCGCGTGGATCAGGAGCTCTAATGCGAACTTCTCTCCTAAAGAAAAGTACAGGCTAGGGATCAGACTCTCTGGGGTTTCCAGGCACGGGGCGGTCTCAGGGTCCTTGAACATCTTGCATAACGCGGCTTTATATCTCGGTATCAGTTTCCCGTAGTCTTTTATAACCAGTACCATATCGTCGAAGATCCTCTTGTTCCTTGCGAGGAAATGGACCGTTTTAAACTCGTGGGTCAGTTCCATCTCGAAATTCTCCACTAGTGAAGACTTTACAAATTTTTCCTTAATTCTTTTTTTTTCTGCTTTTGATCAATATGTGATATAATGCTGTAGACCCCGTGAAAGCTTCTCCTCGTGATGTGCAAGTGTATCACACTTAATCACTGGCTATATACAGTCTCTCCAAACGCGTGTTACTTGTCCGACCTATTCTACACATGTGTGCTTCGAACCGCCCAACCGCGCAGGAGTTCTTTTACCGGGCACCTGACTGAACCACAGCCTTTTAAGCGTACCTCAACACGTGGAACAGATATCATCCTCGGACCTAGAAAATCTAGCACGCACCATGGACGGATTCGCTGTGAGGACCGTGGTTAACGCAGCCAAGCAGAGATTCGCACTAGGTTTCATGGCATTCCCGGAACTCTTGTTCTACAATGATCAAGGCTTGTTCAAGTTACCTAACGGTGATACCTGCTGTGTGATGTGTGCTGAAAAGGGCGATGCGCATTCCGAACTTTGCAGTGTTACGGTCAGTAAGGTTACCCTCTCACTCCGCGAACATCAGCTACTCGACGTACCTCCGGGCCCGCGTATGTACAAAGAGTGTGGCGGGGGATATGGGAATAGTTTCACAGAAATGGGAGACCCGAAAGATGCCAACATGCTCCACGTATTTGGGAGTACGGACACACACGAGTGCGGTGCGTGCGGCCTGCGTGTGGAGAACTTCACCGAAGGGGACACGTTGATCGGGGAACACGTGTATCACGTGTACAACGGAGGAGCGGCGTGTTCCTATTTGGAGGCCAAGTTCTACTGCAGAAGAAATGAATTTAATCTCATCCTCGGGAAAGAGCGTGGTAGGAGAGGTTACTTCGCCTTACCTACAGATATCATGTTATCCTGTAATGGTACAGTCGAGTCAGGTCCTGTTCATGACCGAACGCACTGCGTGGTGTGTGGACTTGGACCAATGTGGAACCTTTCTGAACGGGTGGAGCTCCACTACAACCCGCAGGGAGATGCTCACATCTCTGTGACCGTATCCAACAAACGTTGGGAGCGTAGAGGATTGGGTAGCACGTTTGAGTTTGTTGCGCCACCTAATCACCACAGTCACTGCGATGCTATGAAAGCTCTGGTAATCCAGAAACTCAGGACCTGCGCTTTGATTCCCACAGGTTTCTCTTTACCGGGCACCTCACTGAACCACGAGTCCTTCAGCGTACCTAAAAACGTGGAACAGGTGTCATCCTCGAATCTAGAAAATCTAGCACTCGCCATGGACGGATTCGCTGTGAGGACCGTGGTTAACGCAGCCAAGCAGAGATTCGCACGAGGTTTCATGGCATTCCCGGAACTCTTGTTCTACAATGATCAAGGCTTGTTCAAGTTACCTAACGGTGATACCTGCTGTGTGATGTGTGCTGAAAAGGGAGATGCGCATTCCGAACTTTGCAGTAGTACGGTCAGTAAGGTTACCCTCTCACTCCGAGAACATCAGCTGCTCTACGTACCTCCGGACCCGCGTACGTACAAAGAGTGTCGGGAGGTCAAGTTCTACTCCAGAAGAAATGAATTTAATCTCATCCTCGGGAAAGAGCGTGGTAGGAGAGGTTACTTCGCCTTACCTACAGATATCATGTTATCCTCTAATGGTACAGTCAAGTCAGGTCCTGTTCATGACCGAACGCACTGCGTGGTGTGTGGACTTGGACCAATGTGGAACCTTTCTGAACGGGTGGAGCTCCACTACAACCCGCAGGGAGATGCTCACATCTCTGTGACCGTATCCAACAAACGTTGGGAGCGTAGAGGATTGGGTACCACGTTTGGGTTTATTGCGCCGCCTAATCACCACAGTCACTGCGATGCTATGAAAGCTCTGTTAATCCAGAAACTCAGGACCTGCGCTTTGATTCCCACAGGTTTCTCTTTACCGGGCACCTCACTGAACCACGAGTCCTTCAGCGTACCTCAACACGTGGAACAGGTGTCATCCTCGAATCTAGAAAATCTAGCACTCGCCATGGACGGATTCGCTGTGAGGACCGTGGTTAACGCAGCCAAGCAGAGATTCGCACTAGGTTTCATGGCATTCCCGGAACTCTTGTTCTACAATGATCAAGGCTTGTTCAAGTTACCTAACGGTGATACCTGCTGTGTGATGTGTGCTGAAAAGGGCGATGCGCATTCCGAACTTTGCAGTGTTACGGTCAGTAAGGTTACCCTCTCACTCCGCGAACATCAGCTGCTCGACGTACCTCCGGGCCCGCGTATGTACAAAGAGTGTGGCGAGGGATATGGGAATAGTTTCACAGAAATGGGAGACCCGAAAGATGCCAACATGCTCCACGTATTTGGGAGTACGGACACACACGAGTGCGGTGCGTGCGGCCTGCGTGTGGAGAACTTCACCGAAGGGGACACGTTGATCGGGGAACACGTGTATCACGTGTACAAGGGAGGAGCGGTGTGTTCCTATTTGGAGGCCAAGTTCTACTGCAGAAGAAATAAATTAAATATCATCCTCGGGAAAGAGCGTGGTAAGAGAGGTTACTTCGCCTTACCTACAGATATCATGTTAGCCTCTAATGGTATAGTCAGGTCAGATCCTGTTTATGGCCCAACGCACTGCGTGGTGTGTGGAGTTGGACCACTGACGAACCCTTCTGAACGGGTGGAGCTCCACTACAACCCGCAGGGAGATGCTCACATCTCTGTGACCGTATCGTACGAACGTACGGAGCTTACAGGATTTCCATTTGTGGGTACTACGTTTGGGTGTAAACCGCTTACTCACCACAGTCACTGTAGGGATATGAAAGCTCTGTTAATCGAGAAACTCAGGACCAATGTATTAATTCCCCTTAAGTGAGTTGTTTGTCTTTCGTGTTTATGATGAATTTCAAATAAAACCTGACACAGGCTTAATTCTAAAGCAGCTTTGTCTCAATTCCATTTATTGTTTTTTCTTTTTTGTTTTTGCTTTTTAGAAACACTAAAAAGGGAAATTTTTTTAATGTTAAACTCGTAAAGCATATCGTTTAGCTCGGATCTATTTTGTTTTTCATTCAGTTAAAGTTCCCTCTAGTGTTTTCCTATAACCGCAAACACAATGTACAAGTTCCTCTTGTTTCCCATGAGGAAACGTAGACATTTATTAACTCCTGGGTCGGTTCCATACACCGAACACATACCCTTCAAAAAAAGAAAAAGAAAAACATGTTCCAAGCCCAAGTGTGTCTGATCACCCAACAGCACACACACACACACACACACACACACACACACACACACACACACTTTGGTACCTTCATTGATTTTATTAAATTTTTCAAATTGAGAAAAAAAGAAACACTTGACATGGGGACACAGATAATGCTCATCACACAAGCAAGGTGTGCTACGAGCCTATTAGATGCCTCCCGCTACCGAGGACTCTCAGTTAGACTGCTCCGCGGGTAGCTAAGGTTAGCTTATCAACAAGATCGCCACGCTCGATGTGAATGAAGATGAGAGACATCACATACACCGCATGCTCAGAGTGAGTCTCCACGATACTATGTGCAAGTTCTCTGATACCCTCCTCGGATGCACGGTGGGCGGGAAGGTAGCCTGGGGACACCTCTGCGATCTTCCAAGAGAGCAAGCTTCTCACCCGATTCAGCTCAGCTCCGCTAAGCTCTTGCAGCAGCTGAAACACGAGTACACTCGGTTCGGGGTGCGAGCGCCCGTCCAATCGGATCAGGTTCCCTAGTTCGTGCGCATCAAGATGACACTTTTGGTTGAACCTAGGCTCCACGTTGAGAATTAACATTTTCAAGTACTCTGCAGCGTTCTCGATGCCCAAATACCGGTCTAGTTCACCTACCAGACACTCGGGGTGTTCCTGGTATCGCACGGATAAGGGATCTTTGAGCATATTGCGTAACATCTTTCTACAGTTTCTAGTTGCTGGTAGTTTCACCTTGTTATTTATAGTCAGGACCACCAGATCGAACATGGCCTTGTTTCGCCCAAGGTAATAGGCCATTTTGAACCTGTAAGTGGAGGGCAATTCGAGCTTGCTGTCCAGGGCCATTTTGGAGATGTGGGTCGGTTCCATCGTAGCGTTTCGTAGGCTTCGGTCTCGTGCGATCGATCTTGTGAAAATGTGAAAGTGTCTCACAAGCAAATGTTATAATACATACCCACGCAGATCACCTCAAACCCACAATGGTCCCACCAACCGGGTACCACTGGTCAGACCGGTTATAAGCCCACGTGTTTCCAACCGCCCGACCCGACATGTTAAAGTTCGGTCTGATGTCCACACACACACAAATATGATATACAAGGATCCATCTTATTTGTATTTGTTTTATTTCTCAAAACCACAAGAAAAATATAACGTAACTTTACATCACAGGGTACGCGTATTATCATTGTTACACAAAACGGTGCGCTGTTCACTTCTTCAAAACCTGATGCTTCTCCGGTCTCCCGGGTACACGGGTCCGCTGGTAGCTGAGATCAGCTTATCCACTAGATCAGCACGCTCGATGTGAGTAAAGATCAGACACATGAGAAGCACAGTGTGCTCAGTGTGCATCTCAACAATAGCACGTGCAAGGAACGTTAAGGGCTGTTCGTACACGGTAATATACGAATAAATGATTTCATGCTTCTCCAGGATCTCGAACCGGAGCAAGGTTCTAACTCGATTCAGCTCGGATACGCTTAGCTCCACCAGCATATCAAGCAAGAGCGAATCCAGTTTCGCGCACGAGCGCCCGTACAACGGGCCGAACTTGTCCAGTCCGTGCGCCTCTAGGTGCGCTTCGAGGGATTCCACCCGGAAAATAGGTTCTGCATCGCGAATCGCCATGATCACGGTCCGTGATGCATTACCTTCGAACAAATGTTGGGTCATGCGAGTGATCAGACTCTCCGGGTTTTCCAGGTACGGTGCGGTCAAGGGGTCCTCGAACATTTTGCGTATCCACTGTATACATTCAGGACTTATCTCCGGTGACCCGCAGCGTTTTATACCAGGAACCTGCCCCCCCCCCGTAGTCTTTTATGATGTCCACCACCAACTTGAAGATCCCCTTGTTTCTTGTTAGGAAATGGACAATTTTGAACTGGTGGCTGAGTTCCATCTCGAGCTTCTAGCGGTCCGGTCTCTCTGATCGATAGTAGGAAAATGTACAGGTCTCTCAAGCGTGACTGTTAATATACGAACGCATGTCCAACCACACACACACACACACACACACACACACACACACACACACACACACACACACACACACACACAGAAATGATATACAAGGATCCATCTTATTTGTATTTTTTTTTCAAAACCACAAGAAAATTATAACGTAACTTTACATCACAGGGTACGCGTATTATCATTGTTACACAAAACAGTGCGCTGTTCACTTCTTCAAAGCCTCATGCTTCTCCGGTCTCCCGGGTAGACGGGTTCGCTGGTAGCTGAGATCAGCTTATCCACTAGATCAGCACGCTCGATGTGAGTAAAGATCAGACACATGAGAAGCACAGTGTGCTTAGTGTGATTACTGACAATAACACGTGCAAGGGACGCTAAGGGCTCTTGGTACACGGTAGCCCACTTACCAATGCGTTTACAGTTCGCTAGGATATCGAACCGGAGCAAGGTTCTCACTCGATTCAGCTCGGATACGCTTAGCTCCACCAGCATATCAAGCAAGAGCGAATCCAGTTTCGCGTGTGAGCGCCCGTCCAACGGGCCGAACTTGTCCAGTCCGTGCGCCTCTAGGTGTGCGTTGAGAGATTCCACCTGGAACATAGGAGCGGTCTCGCGAATCACACCGATCAGGGTCCGGGATGCGCAAGGTTCGCCCAAATGTTTGGTGAGGAGAGTGAACAGACTCTCCGGGTTTTCCATGTACGGTGCGGTCAGAGGGTCCTGGAGCATTTTGCGTACCCTCTCTTTATATTTAATACTTCCCCCCGGCAACTCACAGCGTTCTATAACATCAACCAGAGTCCTGTAGCATTTTATCAGGTTCACCACCAACTTGAAGATCCCCTTCTTTCTTGTTAGGAAATGAGCAATTTTGAACTCCTGACTCAGTTTCATCTCGAGATTCTAGCGGTCTGGTCTCTCTGATCGATAGTAGGAACATGTACAAGGGTCTCAAGCGTGACTGTTAATACACGTACGCATTTCCAACCGAACAGCCTAAGATGTAATATATGACTCGATGCACGCCACACACACACACACACACACACACACACACACATTCAAATGATATACAAGAATCCATCTTATTTTATTTTCAAAAAAAACACCATAAAAAATATAATGTAACGTTACATAACAAGGTACGCGTATTATCATTGTTACACAAAACGGTACACTATTCACTTCTTCAAAGCCTCATGCTTCTCCGGTCTCCTGGGTAGACGGCTCAGCTGGTAGCTGAGATCAGCTTATCCACTAGATCAGCACGCTCGATGTGAGTAAAGATCAGACACATGAGAAGCACAGTGTGCTTAGTGTGATTTCTGACAATAACACGTGCAAGGGACGATAAGGGCTCTTCGTACACGGTAGCACAATTCCAAATTCTTTTACAGTTCGCTAGGATATCGAACCGGAGCAAGGTTCTCACTCGATTCAGCTCGGATACGCTTAGCTCCACCAGCATATCAAGCAAGAGCGAATCCAGTTTGGCGCACGAGCGCCCGTCCAACGGGACGAGCTTCTCCAGTCCGTGCGCCTCTAGGTGCGCTTCGAGGGATTCCACCTCGAAAATAGGTTCTGCATCGCGAATCGCCATGATCACGGTCCGTGATGCATTATGTTTGCACAAATGTGAGGTCATGCGAGTGATCAGACTCTCCGGGTTTTCCAGGTACGGTGCGGTCAAGGGGTCCTCGAACATTTTGCGTATCCACTGTATACATTCAGGACTTATCTCCGGTGACCCGCAGCGTTTTATACCAGGAACCTCCCCGTAGTCTTTTATGATGTCCACCACCAACTTGAAGATCCTCTTGTTTCTTGTTAGGAAATGGACAATTTTGAACTGTTCGCTGAGTTCCATCTCGAGCTTCTAGCGGTACGGTCTCTCTGATCTATAGTAGGAAAATGTACAACTCTCTAAAGCGTGACTGTTTATATACGGAGGAGTTTCCAACCATCCAACCCAAGATGTAAAATATGACTCCATACACACACACACACACACACACACACACACACACACACACACACACACACACACACACAGACACACACACACACACACACACACACACACAATAATACACAAGGACATTTCTTTATTTTTGTTAATTAATTTATTATTGTTCAAAGAAGATTCAAGATTCAAGATTTTTTATTAGTGTCCCAAGAAGGCAAATTTTTTTTACAGCGAGGAAATAAAATTAGTTTACACAACAGGGAACACTGATTATCTTCATCTTCGGTGTTTTATTCCCTTCTGAGAAGACTCACACTTGGACGGCTCTGCTTGACAGCTGAGGCCAACTTATCCACGAGATCATCACGCTCGATGTAAGTCAAGATCACACACATCACAAACACCGCACGCTGAGAGTGAGTCTCCACGATGTTGTGCGCGAGCTTGAAAAGCCCTTCCTTATGCGCAACATCGGAGGGAAAGTTGCACGGGTGCCCCTCTTCGATCTTCCACAGGAGCAAGCTTCTCACTCGTTCCAGCTCAGGTCCGTATAGCTCTACCAGCGTCTGACGCATGAGTGCACTCAGGTGGTCATGCGAGAACCCGACCAATCCGACCAATCCGACCAGCTTATCCAGTCTCCGCTCCTCCAGCGCGTTCACATGGCGAATCACCTGGGTCAGGAGCTCGACTGGGACAGCTTCCCCCAAATAATATCTCATGCGAGTGATCAGACTCTCGGGTTTGTCCAGGTACCGCTCGGTTTCTGGGTGCTTGAACATCTCGGCTAGCCGGGCCGTATATGGGGCCGCACATCTCAAAGTAAGCTCCAGTTTCTCCGGGTCTTTTATAGCCGCGACCACTGCCTGGAAAGTCCTTTTGTTTCTCGTGAGAAAATAGGCCAATCTAAACTCCCCCGTCAGTTCCATCTTGAGCTTATACAGGTCCGGTCTCTCAGATAGATCGTAGGAAATGTGCAAGTGTCTTGCGCGGGACTGTTAATATACGGACTCTCGCGGAACACCCGAACGCACCGCTGTCAAACCGACCGAGTAACATTCTTCCGACCCGTTCTAAACCCAAGTGCTTGAAAGCGCGCAACCTCATAGTGTTGACAAATGTAAACAAAAAAGACACACAGGAACGATTGATATGCAAGGATCCGTTTGTTTTTTATTGTTCGCAGGCACAAAAAAGCATAACATTACATGGTGCGGAACACAGGTTTTTCGTAATTACACAACACGGTGCGCTAATACGGATGCGCAGGTCTCCGTAGCTGAGGTCAGTTTAGTCACAAGATCATCTCGCTCGATGTAATTGAAGACCAGACACATGATAAACACACGGCCCGAGTGAGCGGACCTGATTTGTTCTGCTAGGTCCCAGCAGTCGCACTTGTCGAGATCTCTGCGTGGAATACTTTCGTACCCATCTGCAATCTTCCAGGAGAGCACCGTGCTCACTCTTTTCAGTTCAGCTCGGGATAGACAATCCAGTGCCTCGATCAAGGTTCGAAACAGTCTAGGGTGAGCGAGTGCGTGCCATTCGTAAAACCTCTCCAGCCCATGCGCATCGAGATCGGACACGTGAAATCCAGGCTTGACTTCTTGGCAAAGGGTGCCGAGCAGAACTTGCCATGCCACATCCTCGGTAAAACTCAGATACGTTTCATCGATCAGGGTCTCGGGGTTTTCGTTGTACCCATTCGACCTGCGGTACATAAGCATACGGTCCAACCTGGCCGACGGTTTGACCTTGCGCAGTGTCAGATTATTATAGTCTTTCATTCCGGCCACCACCTTATCGAAGGTGTCCTTATTTCTCGTGAGGTAATAGGCCATTTTGAACTTGGGAGTCAGTTGCATCTTCGAGTTTCTTATTTTTTTTTCTGCCCTTTTCTTTTAATAGCTCCGGTGTCCCGCGATAGGTATAGATGTGCAAGTGTATCGCAGGCGAATCACCGGCTATATACAGACCCGCACTTATCACGTGAACCCAACTACAGTATCTCCAAACGCATGTAACTTGTAGGAACTATTCTACGCATATGTGTTCCCAACCGCACTGGGCCCATCCGACCGAGTGAGATACAATAAAAAAGGAGATAAACTATACTACGCATCCCACAATTTTTAGTTTGGTTTACCTGGAGGAACCATGGCTCTCGAGGTGTACCTTACTATGTGGAACCAATGTCATCTGATAAAGTCCTTCGAGGGTGTCACCCTGGAAGGTTTTTTAGCCATTCCGCACAAAGATGCGATGTACCACTACGGAGAAGATTTCGCGAAGCGACATAGTGACCTGTGCACCGATCTACGAATTGCGCTGATCGAGAAGGTACGAGCTGATAATAAGGACAACGCTGCAGTCTGGGACCTAGAAGGTCTGACACGAAACATCGACGGACTCTCTGTGCGGGAACGATCCAGGGTCGATACGGAATCCTCGACTAAGTGGCCCTCTTCCACACGCTCGAACCGCACCCCTGTCAAAGATGTACCGGCGAGGGTGCAGGATCGAGTGCGCGTCAAGAAGATATTCATCACACCTTCGCCCCCTGTCGCACGCAGGAACAGCACCCCCGTCAAGGATAAACGGTGGGTACGGGGGAAGCCTCGAGCGAGAGTACAGGATCGAGTCGGTGTACACGATCGGTCGGGAATCAGGAAAAGATTGTTCGCGCCATCGCCCTCCGCCACACAAGCCAACTATACCCACCGTATGCGGGCGAAGCATCAAGTTGCCGTCCATGCGAATTATCAACTGGGAGTCCGGGTGAAGGACAGACGCCGCGTACCGATCGATGATAGAACTCGCATTCCGGTCAAGGATAGACTGGGCGTGCGGGTGAAGGACAGGTGCGGCGTACCGATCGATGATAGACCTAGAATTCCGGTCAAGGATAGACTGGGCGTCCGGGTGAAGGATAGACTACGCTAGTGATGTCCCAGCTCCAATGAGATTTTTTTCTCAGACCACGCGGGCGGGGGGGGGGGGGGACTGTTCTGTCACGTGTGAAAGTTTCATTGCGATGTGCAAATAAAGACCGAGTGTACACAACATATCCCGTGTCCGAGTTTATTTATCAATGTGTTTCAAATGCATACAGAGACCATATACGTTTCAGAAACAAAAAAAAGACACCCTGATGGGACTTATGTCCAGTGTGAACGTGTGCTTACAAATGCCCCAGCTCTAATAAGACCTTTCTTTTTTTTTATCATACCGTGATATGCAAATAAAGACCAAGTGTACACAACATATACGGGTCCGAGTTTATTCATCAATGTGTTTCAAAATACATACAGAGACCATATAAGTTTCAGAAAAAGAAAACCTTTATGGGACTTATGCCCAGTGTGAGTGTCTCAGACCACTCGGTCCAGGGGGGGGGGCTGTTCTCTTGCGTGTGAAAGTTTCATTGTGATGTGCAAATAAAGGCCAAGTGTACACAACATATACGGGTCCGAGTTTATTCATCAATGTGTTTCAAAATACATACAGAGACCATATAAGTTTCAGAAAAAGAAAACCTTGATGGGACTTATGCCCAGTGTGAGTGTCTCAGACCACTCGGTCCAGGGGGGGGGGGCTGTTCTCTTGCGTGTGAAAGTTTCATTGTGATGTGCAAATAAAGGCCAACTGTACACAACATATCCCGGGTCAGAGTTTATTCATCAATGTGTTTCAAAATACATACAGAGACCATAGAAGTTTCAGAAGAAAAAAACACCTTTATGGGACTTTTGTCCAGTGTGAGTGTGTGATTGTAATGCTCCAGCTCTAATAAGACCTTTTATTTTTTTTCTCAGACCTTGCAAATAAAGACAAAGTGTACATAACATATACCGGGGTTGGTGGGGGGGGGGGAGACTGTTCTCTAACGTGTGAAAGTTTCATTGTGATGTGCAAATAAAGACCCATTTTCACAACATATCCCGTGTCCGAGTTTATTCATCAATGTGTTTCAAATGACATACAGAGAACACAGAGCGGCTTTATAGAGCTATATGATGCACACTAGTTTGGTAAAAGTTTCAGAAAAAAAACACCCTGAATTTATATCTTTATTCACGCACATTTTCAAATATCATTCATGCTTTTTCTTTTTACATTGGTGCGACCCTTACTGTAGAAGTGACACCAATCCCGTAAGAGCATTTGGTTTTGTGTCATAAACCCCAACTTGGTTTTCTTGATCATGATGTCTGCGCTCAGCTGCGGTCTGTCGGTAAGATCTTTCGCGCTCGGTACCTCGTACTCTTTCATCAACCTAGTGCGAATCTCAAGAATACTCGGTCCGTATATCACGGTCAGGTGGATAAGCCCCGCGATTTCCCCCACGTTCTCCACGGGGCTCTCGATCAAGACTTTCGCATGGGGCTCGGAATGGTCTACGACAGCCAAGGTGTCTGCGTGCTCGCTCAGAGTTCGGTACAGCGCGGTGATTCTTTTCATCGAAGCGTATGGAATCGTAATGTTCTCCCCTGTGTAAATGTGTTCCCAAGGGACCGGTCCCAACCCTGGAGCTTGGCGCAGGTGTCTCCAAGGGTAAGATGCGAAGTACTGCTCTTGAGAAGATTGCTTCTCGTCCTCCTCATTCCATAATTCTAAAATGTACGGATCGTCAATGAGAGCCGACCGCAAGAGATCCAGGACCCTAGCGAGAGAGGAATATTCCTCGGCGGCCTTCGGCTGTTCGGAGGGTGTGCACACAGGACCGTGCTCGCATTGCGGGAAATGGAACAAGCGTTGGCCACTCTGTGCTTCCGTGAGATGGACTACACGAAATTCCGAACAAGCCGCGCATGTGAATTCGAACCGCTTTCGTTTCGATTCGCTGAGGATCTCGAAAGCCCCTCTCGCTTCATCTGAGACCCAGAGACTTTCCGACATCATGAACGCAAACACGTTGACCAAGGTCAGCCTGTTGTCTTCGTCGGAGACAGCCAGGGTGCGTTCGAAAGGTACGGTGTCCGTGCCCGCCATCTTAGTGTTAGATACGCCCCACTTGGAGGAAAGCTTGCCCGGATCGTTCGTGAGAACCCTTTTTCCGGTATCGTTGACTAATGTGAACTTGACTGGGATTCTCTCTCCGGTGCCTGCCTTGTACGCGGTGACGCTCATGCTGTCCACGGTGAAGATTGCGCTGCAGCCTCCGGGGGTATGAGCTCAGAGAAATCGATGTTGCACCTAACAGGCTGACAGGCCCCGTGGGCCTGTTTCATTGTGTGGGAGAAAACGTACTCCTTCTGACTGAAATACATGTCCTTTATCGGGTGTGAGCGGTATATACCCTGGGTCGCTCTGTGCTCCTGTTAAGAATCGTATATACACCACGATTTCGGTCCCGTGCGTCGTGAGGGGACCCAAGCGAAGATCAAGAGAGCCATCTTCTTTCATTGACACACCGTCCTAGCTTTCTCCTCTTGTCCGGACCGTATACTTCCCGGATAAGCCTGCGAGCTGGGATGTTATTGGCGAGTAGGTCCCTGTAGAAGGTTTTACAGCCTCCGCAATGGTACGTGACCTCCTTGCGGTCAGTGCAAGCTCTCTTCCTCTTCCCGAGTTTGACTTTGGTTTGTTCTTTGGTGATTTTTAGCCACTTCTTCGCCCTGAAGGTCTCGATCCACGTGCGTATCACGTTCGCGTCCGCACAAGAGTAGGGCATGATGCAAAGAACGCGCTCCGGGTACATGGAGGCCGCTGAACTGAACGCGTCGGGAGCGTGTATCTGCAACATGAGTACGGTCTGGTACAGGAGGCCGGCCAGGTCTACCAGAACCCTCTCGCAAAGTTCACTTTTCGCTATGGAAAGTCTACCGCTTGAGCAAGCGATCCCGGCGTCTGTCAGAATGACACGCGGTACCGAAAGCGAAATGGTTGCGTCGGAGCCGGGTTGGACCGAGGGCTCCTGCCCAACTATGAGGGACACCAGGCCTTTGGAAATTGCGTGCGCGAGCTCCCTTCCGAGCGAAACGCCTAGGTTCTTGTACACGTCGTGGGAACTTAGGGACATGTCCTGTGTGATCACCTTGATACAGGCCTCGAGTTTCTCACCCGGCACGCGAGCCACAGTCTCTCTGTTTATCCTCAGGAGCTCCGATTCGCGGGACCCGCAGGCCGGTATCATGTGTTCGGGGCAGTTGTTCATCACCGCGTTGAAAGCCATGGTCGCCCTCTCCACCCTCTCTTTAACCGTGGCGAGCGATGTGAGCAGGTGCTCTTTGCAATCTTCCAGGCAGCGGGGGCCGAGAGCAGTGCTGTACATGTGGCGGGGCACGCAGTAGTCTATTATGCAATGCGCCACAAGTTTCCCAGAGGTGTTGACTAAGGTGCGGTCCGCTTGGTGAGCTATCAACACCCTAGAGTTTGCAAAACACCTGCTGGAAGGCTGGTACGGGTGAGAGATGAGCTCGTGGCCTGCGCCCTCGTAGCGGGAATCGAGCTCGTCACACTCGGGTTTGGCCGACGCGGGACGCGCAGCCTCGCAGATGAGCGAGCCTCCGAACATCGTCTTGACACATCCTTTTTTGGCCATTAGGTCCAACGGGTATCTGTAGAATGCAGTTTCGCACGGGTTGCACTTGCGAAACTGGTGGATCTCCACGGGCTCGACGGAGAGCCCTGTGATGTCCTGTAGCCAGCTCTTTGCAATGTTCACGTAGGTGGCTCTCACGCTCGAGTTGCTCGCTTTCAGACGATGTAGCGTTTGTTCGCTAAAGCGCTTGTTCTTTGAGGATTTGATGAGACTGCTCCAGGGGAAGAACCCCGCTCCCAGCTTGGACGCGATGAGTTCGGAAGCTTTGACCGTGAGCAAATCCCGTAGGATGGCTTCTTTGCGCGAGAACATGTGGTTCATGCAGTATTTTCCGTCCTTGTACAGGGTTCTCACCGTGAGCGCGCGGACCGGACAGGGAAGCGAGAGTGGGTAGCTCCGCACCAGTCTCACGGACACGGCGGAGAGAAACCAGAGTCCAGCTGCAACGTTGTCACCTTTTCGACTGTGTACTTGACAAGAAAGGAGCTGGCTCGATTCAGCTCTAACCACCGGCCGTTATCGTCCACCTTGGGTTCCCGCTCCGGGTACAGGATCACATCTCCGCGAGCGAGCTGGTGCCAAGGACTGGTGGAAAAGCACGAGATATGGCTCGTCTCGAGTTTGACGCAGTCTCCCCTCATCACGCACGCTTCGAAGGTGTCCGTGACGGCGGAATCGCAAGGGGAGCGCCCGCTTTTGTAGGCTGGCAGCCCCCTGACTTTCACGGAGACCGAACGGAGATCCCCCTCCTCGGTCAGCTCGTGACTGAGGGCCAGGTAGTATTTCTTAGCTACGTGGCAGTACACCGAGTAACAGTTTTCGTATTCCAACTTGACTCTCCTGTCCTTCACCAAGGGACCGGTAACGTCCGTTAGTCCTTCGGACCCGGGGACCTGGGTCACGTACACCGGGTAGCCTTCCTCCGTGAGCCTTCCGTTCGGGTCTCTGACCACCTTTCGGTGTTTGTTACCCGGGCCTATGACGTACATCCTCTCGAGACAGTCCTCCACCAAGGCCTTGTGCACGTGGTCCAGAAACGCGGGCACCTGCGCTACTGACCCTCGAAACTTTTCCCGCAAAGCAGCGCGGGCCTCGGACGCGAAGCTCCCCAGGAGTTCGCTTTCGCTCTCGTCTCCGCACGCATCGTGGTTGCCCACGGTCACGTTGCACACGTCGCTCTCGGGACGGTCCTCCGGTCCGCCGCCGACTGACACCATGACACTGTCGGTGTCTCCGTAGACGATGGGGCAGCTGTGCTGGTAAAAATTGGACACGCAGCGGTTGACCACCGAAATCTGTTGCCGTCCGTGGCCGGATATGAGAGGTCCGCAGGGGTATGGAGCCGTGCCGTAGTAGGAGTTGGCCAGGACTTTACGCTCTGCCTCCTGCAACTTGAAGTAGGCCCGATCGGTCGCGCAGATATCGGGCTCGTTGAGTTTCCTCTTGAATTCGGCCCGCTGGTCGAGCTGGTGCTCGACCGAGGAAGACAGTACGGTGGGCGCGCGTACGTAGCAGCCTCGTGTCCGGTCGTACAGGAGAATCAGCGATGCGTATTCGAACCCCTCGGCCTCCCAGCTGTAACACACCCAACCCGACAGATCGTGAGGGAACTTTTCCGGGGGCCACGGGATGGTGGTCTCTGGCGAGATGTTGATAGCGCAGATGATGGCAGGGTACATGCTCGAGAAGTCAAACGAAAGCTCCGGGCCCATGCCGGGGCCTGAATAGTGTAGACCCGTGAGAGGGTCGCACACTGACCCACCCTCCCACTCCCGCTCGTTCTCCGAACTCTTACTTTCGAGCCTGGGGTCCCATCGCAAGCGGCTCTGCAGTTGCATACCCACGGGCCCCGCTTTGACCCGGAGGGTATCGAGCGTATACTTGAGCTTGTGGATCTGAACCGAATGAACGCTTTGCACGAAACCGCCAAAGGTGTCCCCTCTTCCGTGTACCAACACGTCAATGTTGAGAGTGCTCCTACATCGATGGAACAGAGCCGAGACCGGGGTGAGAACCTTAGCCAGCCTGGCGCACAGCTGCGAGTCGACCAAGTTGTACAGGAGCACCGCGAAGAGACTCTTTCCTCCCTTGGCGATCATCTCGTCCATGGCCGAGTAGCCCACGTCCGCCAGCTTGCAAAGCTTCCCGGGGTTCTTCGCTGGCTTTCCGTGCAGCTCCCTGCTCTTGGCGACGACGAAGGGCGCCACGTCGTTCAGCGACCTGCTGGTGCACGCAAAGTTTGTGTCTCTGGTCCCCGCCACCCTGTAGAGATCTATGATATTCATACCGCAGCTGTTCATCTTGAAGTGGCCTATCTTGGACTTTCGGTCTCCGAACTTTTTGATGTCCTCGTGTATCCTACGGAGCTTGGCGCCGGTCAAGGTTTCCTCTTGCAACACGGAGCCCACGCTTCTGAGCATCTCCTTGTACATGGTCAGGTATTGTACGTTTTCAAATTGAAAGAAAGGCACCGTGTCCTCCGTCAGGGCCCTGGTCACGAACAGCCCGTGCCAATCCTGCAACAGAGAGGAACATCTTTCTTTTAAGACCGTGCTCCCGGAGCGCTTAGCGTAGTTGCTGTCCCCGTAGAAATGCACACGCTGCTCGATCACCCTCACGTCAAATTCCGCGTTGTACACGTACAGGAGTTCGATGCCGTGCAGGTGCAGCAGTTTTATCGTTTCCTCGAGGAGGTTCAGTTCTCCGGAGCACGAGCGAATCGAAACTCGTTTCGGGTCGTGCACACCGGCGCCCCTGGCTAGTTCGTGGTCCTCTTCTGGGTCTTGGTTAGTTTTGTCTACCTTGTCTCTGTTATAGAGGACTATCAGCGTCTTCCTGTGGTGTTCGGGTGAGGTCTTGGGTATGTGGGAGTTGAGTATCACCAGAGACACGCACGTAATCTCGTGCTGCTGACCTGGCATATCGGGCGCCAAAGTTGGGATGGATATGCTCTTGACATGGTCGGGCAGTTTCGCGTTCGCGGCCAGCGAGCTGAGAATTTTAGCCCTGCCCGCTTTCAGCCTGCTCACCAGCGTGTCCCTATACGCTGCCATCTCCGTGACCGTGCTCTCGGTACAGTAGGGTAACTTGTAGGCGAAAGACTTGCATCGTAGGCGCTCGTCCCGGTACGATTCGTCAAACACGGTTTCGATGTCCAGACAGGCTGCTTTGTAGAAATAGGGCACGTGCTTACTGTCAAACACCTTGGCTTCAGCCTCCGACTTTTCATGGTCGTACACGAGTTCGGAGGCCTCGAGTACTCCGTTCAGCTTGTTCGCAGGCACGAAATACACCCTGCCGAACATAACATCGGAGCACAGGGCGGGCGTGTTTCCGTCGCGAGCCATGTAATAGCCTCTCTCCGGGCAATAGTCTCCAAAGGTCAGCGCACCCCTGACTTGAGCTAGGTAGTTTTGACCCAAGTCTATACTGTTCAGCGGGAAGACCCAAGCGGTTACTTTTCGTTTCACGTCATCGTGGTGAACCTGGACGCGCACCGGCTCTGCGGCAAAGTGTTTGGACCACCTTCCCCTCACCGATTCCCAGGTCTCTTCCTCGTTTTCCTGATCGCTGATCAAGTCCAAGTCGTAGCCCACAACCGGAGTCAAGTGGGCGACTTGGAAGTGTACCGTAGTGTAGATGCCGATACCTTGAGCCTGCACCACTAACCCTCTGCACAAGAGCGCAGATTTCTTCTTTTCGAACATGATAGATTTGATCATCACCCCGACCATGTCAGGCTCATGCTCAGGATTGACATTTCTGCGCCGGGGGTAGATGTTAGGGAAAAAGTCCACAAAGGGCAACGCTTTGTCCATTTTTTTTTTACAATCCCAGAGACAAGCTAACTTAGTACAATGTCCACACTGCCTAAACTGTAGCCCTCAATCCTCCGAAACGGGCCATTTATTTCCCTGTTAATCCGACCGCACTCAGTTCCTCAGACCGCTAGAGGCCGGTTGAGCGTTTCCAAACACTGACGAAGATGTAGCTCGCGTATGATGTGTATGTTGCTTGTCAAAGGATGACATTGCATATAACATTCTAGTGGTACCATTTTATGTTTTTATTTTTTTGTTACAAAAACCTGAAATGGCTAAATTAAATAAAGAAAATCGTGTTTTCGTGTTTCTAGATCAACTGTAGTGAATTAATCTTTCAAACAAACAAATATGAGAATTATTCTGTATCAGAGTCTGTGTCTGATAGGAAGACAACTCCTTGAACACTCCGCCTCCTGTCGATCCATACATCTAGTTTTCCAGCACCGAGATTCACTTTGTGCTCGATCAGTCTACGCTTCTCGGCTCCGTCCTCAACCCAGATAAGGCTGCTGATCATAACATTCGATACGCTACGGCAAATCGGACAACCGGGGTCGGGTTTACCGCACCTAATTGCACGTCTGCACTCGAACCTCCATCGCTTGATGCAGCTGTAACAGTATGAGTGATTGCACTCTGACAGGAGTCCGAATCGACGCTCCCTCGGTTCGGCCTTATGGAGCACCACCTCCAAGCACACGTTACAAGAAATATCTCTATGCGAAGGTCTCACGTTGGCACCTGCTGTGTCCTGGTCAGAACGCTGCCCTTCCATCTTTATGATACAGTCATCAGTAGTGGGCCTCAGAATCACAGAGTGTTTCGGCCACCAGAAGCGAACCTGACTATTTTTCTCCGCACGCTTCTGTCCCGCTTTGTGCTGAACACCGGAGATCTCGGTGGTTATAACGTAGAAAACAAAAAAGAATAGTCCGATCGTAGACCGGTTGTCCATGCAATAGACTCGCTACTCCCTTGCGTGTGAAAGTTTAATTAAAGACCCGTGTACACAACATGTCCCTTATCCGAGTTTATTCATCAATGTGTTTCAAATACATACAGAGAACAGAGAGCGGCTATAGAGAATACACAATGGTCAAGTTTGGTAAAAGTTTTTATTTTTATTTTTATTTGTGTTTTAAACACCCTGAGGGCCCTGCTGTCCAGTGTGAACGTGTGATTACAATGCACCAGCTCTAATAACACCTTTCTTTGTTCTTATTTTCCTTCGTTTCTATATCAACTGTAGTGCATCAGTCTTTCACAGAAAAGAAAATCTCTATGACACTATGATAATTATTCGGTGTCGGGATCGGACGAGTAGACAACTCGCCGGACACTCGGGCTCTGCTTTGCCATTCTACGTGTTTTCTGTCCATCCATGTCGATCCATTGATTCTTGTAGCGCTGGACCAGTTTACGCCTCTCGGCTCCGTCCTCAACCCAGACAGTGCTGGTGATGACAACATTCGATACGCGACGGCAAATCGGACAACCGGGGTCGGGTTTGCCGCACCTAATTGCACGTCTGCACTCGAACCTCCATCGCTCGATGCAGCTGTAACAGTATGAGTGGTTGCACTCTGACAGGAGTCCGAATCGACGCTCCCTCGGTTCGGCCTTATGGAGCACCACCTCCAAGCACACGTTACAAGAAATATCTCTATGCGAAGGTCTCACGTCGGCACCTGCTGTGTCCTGGTCAGAACGCTGCCCTTCCATCTTTATGATACAGTCATCAGTAGTGGGCCTCAGAATCACAGAGTGTTTCGGCCACCAGAAGCGATCCTGACTATTTTTCTCCGCACGCTTCTGTCCCGCTTTGTGCTGAACACCGGAGATCTCGGTGGTTATAAAGTAGAAAAAAATAGTCCGATCGTAGACCGGTTGTCCATGCGTAATAGACTGGCTGCTCCCTTGCGTGCGAAAGTTTCATTGTGATGTGTGAATAAAGACCTGTGTACACAACATGTCCCTTGTCCGAGTTTATTCATCAATATGTTTCAAATGCATACAGAGACCAGAGAGCGGCTATAGAGCTATACACAATGGACAAGTTTGGTAAACGTTTATTCTTTTTTTTTTTAAAAACACCCTGAGGGGACTACTGTCCAGTGTGAATGTGTGATTGTAATGTCCCCCTCCCCAGCTCTAATAAGACCTTTATATTTCTTTTTCAGACCGCAGCTGTCCTGGGACGTGGTGTGGGGACTGCTCCCTTGCGTGCGAAAGTTTCATTTTTTTTAACGTGTAAATAAAGACCAGTGTACATAATATGTCTCGTGTCCCAGTTTATTCATCAATGTGTTTCAAATACATACAGAGAGAGCGGCTTTATAGCTATACACAATGGACAAGTTTGGTAAAAGTTTTATTTTACTTTTATGTATTTTTTAAAACACCCTCAGGAGACTGCTGTCCAGTGCGAACGTGTGATTACAATGCCCCAGCTCTAATAAGACTTTTCTTTGTTCTTCTTTTCTTTTTCACCGTGCGGTCCTTAAAGAAAAATGGAGGCAGTTCATCCCATCCTCTCCTTAGGGGTAGGAGCCAGAGAACGATTCCTGGAAAAAGTACTCAGGAACGGAGTAGAACATGTAACTCGATTGCTCACGCATGTATTGCATCCACAGAGTGTGGTGCGGGGTTAAGGGAGGACAGTTCGTAGGCATCCTCTCCATAGGCGTGTGAGTCCAAGGTCGAACCTGGTAATCGGGCTCACAATGGAAGGAGACTCCCTCAACCTGGTACGATGTCAGGTTCGTACTGAAAGGATGGTGCTCTCTGATCTTGTGACTGTACTCGCATTTTACACCCGAAGCACATCTTCCGCGACCATTACTGAAGTATCGACACGGTGTTTCAGCCCAGAGATTCACGTAGCGCTGGACCAGTCTACGCTTCTCGGCTCCGTTCTCAACCCAGACAGCGCTGCTGATGACAACATTTGATACGCGACGGCAGGTCGGACAACCATTGGCTCCACGTTTGGACCTAGACCTCCATCGCTTGATGCAGCTGTAACAGTAGGGGTGGTTGCACTCTGACATGAGTCCGAATCGACGCTCCTTAGGGTCGGCCTTATCGAGCACCACCTCAAAGCACACGTTACAAGAAATATCTCCATGCGAAGGTGTCACGTGGGCACCTGCTGTGTCCTGGTCAGAACGCTGCCCTTCCATCTGTATGATTCCACCCGAAGCGAACCTGACCAAGTTCTCCACAAGCTTTGGTCTCGTTGAAACCGCTGATGTCGCTGTCAACTGCGGATGTTCAGCTTTGTGCTGAACACCGGAGATCTAGGTGGTTATAAAGCAGAAAACAAGAATAACTGAATCCAACCGTAGACCGGTTGTCCATGCGGAATAGACAGGCGTGTTTCTTTTTCTGTTGTTTGTGCCATGCTAAACAACTTTTGACACAGAAATGTTTTTTTTTATGTGAGTTTTTTTTAATACAAACTGTTATGGTTGGGCAGCGCTCAATAATCAGAATCACTTTCTATGCCGGGATTATAATACTCTTTGGTGGACTCCTGCTTTCTCAGGTTAGCATCCGTAGCGCTGAAGGGTTGGGTATGCCTCTGTGAATCAGGATACAGTCCGGTGTCACGTCGCGACGGGTTCCTCTGATCTTGTCGAGCGTTCAGCTCGATATCTCGATGATATCGCGGCGCGTGCTGCTGAGGCTCTAATGCGCACCCCGAACTCCCCTCGTGTATCACGAGCGGAGCCGAAGGGCGGTTGGTATACACTTTCGTATCGAACCCTCTCTCCGGAACATCCACTAAGGGTAGGGAGACCGGGTGATTTAGCAAAGGGTAGTTGGTACACACTTTAGTCTCGAGCCAGGTCTCCGGGACATCCAACAAGGGGTGTGAGAGCGAGTGTTTTGACAGTGACGAGATGATACGGTGGAATGAGGGTCTGTGCTCCACGGCGGAGCTCAGGCAGTACCGAAACAGGAGGTATACGTAGTATCTGGAGAGTTTGCGTACATTTGCGGTAATATGCGGAGATATAGCCTCATGAGAACCCACAGTGCTCTTGCATTCCATACGGTGGAGAGACTGTAGGTCCTCACCGGGTATGTACAACCTGTCGACTCTCTGCCACATCTCCCTTAGGTGCTGTAACGTGAGCTGGAGCGTGCCTCCTCGCGCACAATCCTTCTCTCCTAGAAGCCCCGTAGCAGGGGCGCCTGCCACAATCAAGCATTCGAAGAGAAGCCGGTTGACGTGTTCCGAGAAGGCAACATTTGCACGATTCGAACAGTTCATCTCCTATTTATCACCCGACAGGTGCGGAGTGGACAATGAAGTTTGAAGCGCTCGGAAGCCAGATAGTTCGGGCGAGGATGTCGAGGTTCAAGAATCGGGCTTGGAACTCCAAACTGTTGATCGGACTGGTAGAGAGACACAATCTCTTTCACGTTAAGACTTTGTGTTACGCTGACGTACAGGGCGTGCTCCGGTGGCTGGGTGTACACCATAGCACCTCGCACGGAGAAGATACCGTGCAAGTGGTCGAAAGATGCATCGATAAATTCGGGCTCACGGGAGTGAGGGTGATGTGCGTCACAGCCCAGAATCCTGATGATATCAAGGACACGGAGCGGGTACTGGTGTACATAAAACAAGAAGGTACGAGTGGCGCGATCGTGCTGTTCAGTGTGGTCCGATGCGCTTTCACAGCCCCGGCCTCGCCGGTTTTGGAGGATTTTTGGGAAATACGCAGCACCCCCAAGTCTCTTATATTCCCTAAACTCTGGCATTGTAAAAGACAACTGCTCGAATACAAAGCTCAGCGGTCGAACCCTGTGATGCACAGCTTCCGTGCCCGGGAATACAGCACTACCAAAGTCTCAAAGGAACACTGCGCCATCGACAGCTTCGGACGGACCTACGAACCTCTACAGTGTACCGCAAAAGCGGACCCGTGGAGCTTGTACGCGGATATCGACAAAGCTGAGGGGGTCCCGAGTTATTCCGAATATGACGTAGAACGACTCATCGCCGACCCAGACATGGTGCTGGGTCGAGGTGGCTTCGGGGTAACCGTTCAGATCACCGATGGTCTCGTGGCAAAAACAAACCTGTTTCCGGAAATGGTGGACTGGAGCGCACCCTACATCACCAGAGAATTCACTCGCTACGCTCACATTGCCTCCCAGGTGGAAGAGCTCATGATCGGGGTGTCGTTGAAGCACCCTAACCTGCTGCGTACGTTCGGAGGCTTTTGGTGCGAGATCCCCGGGTATAGTTTAGGCGGGAGAGCAGTGATTGTGATGGAACGGGCCCTGTGCTCGCTTCACGAATTTATATTCCTGCATAATTTCTCATGTGTCATACCCGCAGCGGAACTGGACACCCTCAGAGGGCTGGATCACTTGAGATCCAGAACCATCCAGCACAGGGACGTGACGCATAGGAACATATTGGTCTGTATTGACCTGGAAAGGACCCGCATGCCCTTCGTTTTCAAGATCAGCGATTTTGGCACCTCGTGCAACTTTGCTACCCCGGATCAGACGCGTGGCGCACGCTCTAACATGCCTCCAGAAGTGCTGTGGTGCATGGACGCGACCATTGGGGGTGACATATTCAGCTGGTACTGCGTGATGTGGGAGTTACACAATAGATCGCCCTTGGTGGGATACAAAAACACAAAATCCAATTCTGGGTTTTGCAAACGTACGTATGCCGAAAATCTGTCCGGGTTGGTAGGGGTTTACAGCCCTACCCAAGATTCAGCGTTCGAATACCCGTACATGAAAGAGTTTAACGCTCGCGCACTTCACGCCAAACACAAAGACAGAAGGCCCACCGCAAGTCAAATACGCGATAAGATTAAAATGGCCTGCAAGATTGACGACGTCGGGTTTGTAGATTTGGGACCGCTGTGCATCACGCTGTTCCCCCAGGAGAGGTGTTCTCCTTCCGAACTGCTGAAACTCGATCGATACAAATGTTTGAGTGAGGACATAGGAACCGCGCGAACGCCTAGCGTGCAAATGCCGTCTTCCGTAAGGGTAGGCGAGTACACGCCGACCGACATGATAGTCGCTGACGACTGCCTCCCCGGGGGTACGGAGACGGTCAGGTCTGCCACCGGATCAGTGTTCAAGTCCGAGATTAAAGAGTTCTACGGAATAGACGTACACAGGTTGGCCCCCGGGTACATCCAGCCTTACCAGTGGTACCACGAGAAGGCGAAACGGCTCAAGGTTTTTTCTCGCACCGGCTACAGTAACACGCGAGAGAAACGCAAAGCTTCCAGGGCCGACAAGACGGTCGAGGCCAGGCGCTTCAAAATATCACACACAGGGACCGAAGGTCCGGGCGAGGGGCCTTCGTCCATGGTATCGGGGCATCGAGGAAAGGCCCGCGATCCACGCCCCTCTTTAGTACGCGCGCGGCAGACTACCGATCGCTACGAGCTGCTGCCCATCCGCAGCAACGGGGCCCGCTTGGTGGACAACCTCTTGATCGGGTTCCAAACTTCAGAGAGTAGCAGGGTACTCGACGTGTCGGGCGGTGGCGGAGTGGAGCATGACATGTTTCCGGTTGATAACGCAGGACGGGCCAGGGAAGCGGACGGGCGGCGAGGGTCTGAATCGGAAAAGGCCGTCGCGGAGAAAGAGGCTCGCGCGGGGAGCCAAGCGTGTCCAGAGTCCGAGCGGTCCAGGATCGGGTCGAGGAGCCACAGGGTACTGCGATTCTGAAATTAAGGAGGGTCAATGGGGAAATGGACACAATGATGGTCCTTCTCAGGACCCGCGACGAGAGGGAGATAACACGTTTCAAAAACACGGTAATCCACCCGGCGGAAAACATGGCCCGGGAGCACCCTACTATATTCGAGGGCCCCCGGAAGGGTTTGTGTAAGTGTTCCGCGGGCACCGGGATGTTCATCTTCCACTACGCTCGGGTCCTCCGAGGCTCCGAGTCTGTGGGAGCGTGGAAGGCCTCGCCTGACTCCTCCGCACACGAGTCCACAGGAGTCCTGCTGCAAGTGTTTCTCACGCTCAAGCTCGCATTAGAGCGGAAGCTGTTACCCGGACACATGGACGAATCGGGGAATCTCATGCTGTACGGTAACGGGGTCGCGATGATCGACATCGTCCCTTATCTCTGCGTGAACTTCAACAGGTCCCAGGTTTCCAGGTTCGGAGATCGATGCGCGAATTTGGTCCGGTTCTGCGCCACTTTGGTCACAAAGCACTTACCCGAGTCGAATCTGTGCACGTTGCTTAACGAGCTGACCGAAGACACCCCCGCTTCTGTCGTGCTAACCTCTTGGATCGAAAGTCTGACACGGAGCTACGAGCAAAGCGCGGTAAGGAACACCCCGCGCTCTTGGAACCTAGGCGATAACGTTGTCACGTTCAGGGATTATTTCTCGGACCAGCCAAACTGGGTCGCGTGCGAAGGCGAGCAAGACGAAGGGGCCGACAGATGCAGCGCTAAACTATTGGTTTTGGGACACCCAAAGCCATTCAGATGCAACCTGCCAGTGGAGGCCGGTGCGATGAATGCACTGGTTAAGAATATAGTGATGAGAATGAAAGTCAGGGTATTCGGATCCACGCGGCTCCAGGTGACGGTGTTGAATTGCACGCAAGGTTTCACTAAAGTGATTCTCAACAACTCGGCGCTCGCTCGGGTTCCTAGCATAGATCAACTGGAGCGTTCCCCGCACGTGCACGGGGGGGGACACTTCGCGCACGATGCGGTCTGCGGATCCGAGTGGGCCCCTGTCATAATGTTCACAAAGGTTGTGAAACCCGCACCCGTACCCGATTTCGCATTGGATTTTTTCAGGACGACAATCCTTTTGGTTCTACTCGATCGGACAGGCTCTGTGATATCTCTCAGCCAGCTCTTTCAGAACGTGGCAACGTTCAGCGTGACAGACTACTAAACAAACTCAATGCACGGATACACACCGTGCCCGGTTTCACCCCACCGCCAAAGAGAAAAATAAAAGGTCTTTACGCTGCCGATCATGCGCGGCTTGATCAATCACGGTATCTATTGCAGCGTAAACAGTGTTCTCCAATGCTTGTACGGGACACGCGAGCTGCGGGATCTCATTTCCCAAATCGAGGAGCGGAGCGATAAGAGTGCGGGTGATACAGTGGCCACGAAACTCAAGCTTCTCATGGAAGAGATGTCCAAGGATGACCGGTCTCCGTGCGACCCGAGCAGTTTCATTCACTCTATGTGTTTGTACAAAGGTGTAGCTTTCGATGCTCAGGAGGACTCGAGCGTGGTCTTCGATTACATCCTCGGGGCTCTCGGGAACAATCCCGGCCCCGATAAAAGGATCCAACTATTGTGGGCCATCGAAAAGCAGGACTGCGTGCGTTGCCTGAGTTGCAACAGGGTACACTTTTCTGGATTATACGGATCGAACACAATCAAAGTGTCGATTCGAGATAATCTCCCCAGTGAGCTGCAGCGATACATACAGGAGTACAAGCGCAACACACTTGCCACGTGCGATCACCGGTGCCCCATCTGTACCACGGATACCCCTGCTGAACTCGTCAGCCAGGTTCTCTCGTTACCTGCGGTCGTGTGCATCAGGATCGACAGGGTTGAGAACCTGGGCGATGGGTATATGGAAAAGAAGGAGAACAACTTCTCCTTTCCCGAAACTCTGGATCTAAAATACATAATCTCACAACATAAAGCTGATTTGGGTTACTTGTACAAGCTTTACGCGGTCGTGGCCCACCGCGGTACCCCCCACTGCGGACATTACACCGCGTATGTGTGTGCAGCTGACAGCTGGTATCTCGCAGACGACACACACGTTAGGTTGTGCTCCTGGAAGGAGGTGATGACAACCTACGAAGCTGGAACCAACTCACCCAACGGTGTTGCGTATATGCTCATGTACCGCAGGGTAAATGGATCTCATTGAACCCAGTGTCTATTTCTCTGCATTGTCTGCGCGTAGTAATAAATCACCCGAAATCTCACATGAAAAAAGTTTTGATGGTCCAACGCGATACATTCTTTTATTATTTCATTGCGAAATACCTTTCCGCTCTGAACAGTGATTATGTTATTGTGTACACCTTGCCATTCATGTATCCCTCTGTATTTTATGTCTAATAAACGTGTGACATGTACCATGTGTTTGGAGTCATTTCCTTAACGATGAAGCATCATTTATATATATATATATATATATATATATATATATATATATATATATATATATATATATATATATATATATATATGTATATCTTTATTTATTCAATTATGATTATTGTCATACAAAGAAAGTCACCCAAGGTCTCACACGGTAACAGTTTCACGAAAACAGTTTTGTTGTTCCAACATGATACATTCCTTTATTTCTCAGGGAAATACCTTTTCAGTCTGAACAGTAATGATGACAGTGTGTACACCTTGCGATTCATCTATTTTCTCTGTATTTCTGTCTTTAGTAATAAACATGTACAGTAATAACATTCTTTTGCAATTGTACACGTGGCTACGAAAAAAACCTAACGATATCACACGGGTATTACGGGTTCGAAATGATTGTTTTTGAAATGAACGTAGGAAAACTCCTGGTTGTAAATAGGGTATGAGTTTTTTGTAATTAGAATTGGGTGTTTTCCGTGCGCTTTGAGCATCACTAGGACCTCGTCTGCGCTCAACCACCTCTTTTCCTCAGTGAGCAAGCTGTTCACCCAGTCCACGGTGCAATTATTCTTACATGGGTACAGTGTCTTTTGTAGTCCATTCTCGATAATGTACTCGGCGGTCTTGCGGGTCAAGGGTTCACGATGCGCTAGATTACTAAATTCCAATCGTTCGGGTGTTCGATTCGGGTGTAATAGCACAGCTACAGTATGGAATCCACAGTAGTCATCAGATTTCACCTGACTCACCTTCAGCTTGTTCAGCCTTAGGTAAGCGCCTAAAGTGCCTCCGTGGTAGTTGTCCAGTGTGGGTTGCTCTCTGTTTAGTGTCAGCTTGAGTGAGCCCGAGGACTCACCCGAGACGTTCCAGGAAACGTTCCAGTGATCAATCAGGAAGCTTACGCGACCAGGGGCTGAGCGCCCCTCGTAGTGCGTGTTGAAGATGTTATATCTGAATCCGGAAACGATCAGCTCCAGGTCTACGCCAAACAATCCTCCCACGATGGCTGCGATGGGTAAGAATTGCATTTCCTCACAGCACTTTTCGGTGTACATGGAATCTATATCGTTGCAAATACGTAGAGTGATTTTGTCAGGAATGCAACTTTTTACTGCCAGGTGTACCATTACGGCCAGAGCTTCGGGTGTGGAGGGCTCGCGGGCTGCATCCTCTGGGTTCGTGGAAGCGTGCGTGAAGAGAACCCACAGTGCATCTATGAGCCTCCCAACGTAACAACTCGGACTCGATTGCGTGTCATCGTCGGCCGCAGTGCGTGTGTACAACGTGGATGTGATATTTGACATACAAGGCTTCTTCAAGGTGCAAGTATGGATCGTGGGATTCGAAGGTGTTGACTCGGGGTGTATCTGCCCGTTTGATGTGAGAGTCGGGAACTGCGTTGCGCTTGAGTCGAAACACGTCTCTTCTCGCGTTTCCACAACTAGCCCTTCGCATATCACACGTAAGTGTGTTCCAGCTCGCGATATCACGCCTTGCGATTCTAGTGACAGCGCATCATCGGCGTCTAAATCACGAGCATCAAGCAACGCGGTACCCGCTCCGGGTTCCTTCGGTATCGCTTCTAAGTTTAGCTCCTCTAGGTCTTGTGTCAAACCAGAGACTCGGGGATCATCAGGTTCTAGTAACGGTTCCTCAGAGTCTTCAGGCGGCAGTAGCACATCGATCCACGTCTCGGCTGAGTTTTGATTCAGCTCATCGCGTAAAACATCAGCGTAATCACGCTGCCCCTGCAATCCCTTGAACGCGAGGGAGCTGCACCACAGGTCGAACCCACTTTCGAGTACACGTGGGGCGCGGGCGCTCTGTCTACTGTGACCGAGCGTCAGCGTACCCTGGATGCTACTGTGAAGACCGTGCGCTAGATTGCCCAGGTAAGCGAACGGAGGGTCACAGTCGCGTGCCACTTGCGTTCCGCACCCATGTTCTTTTGCGAACCACACGTCTCGGCTCTCTATTGCGCTCTTTACGGTACTCGTGGTCAGGTTCAGCTTCTTCGTGTATGGCAGCTGCGCCAGGAGCTCTGGCACGTATAGCTCCGCAGCGCGTAGTACGGTGCCCATGTCCAACAGCTCTCCGAACACTATCCGTAGAGCATGCACAACCTCTTGTCCGTTATAGTCCAGGACTTGGTAACTGTCAGCCGGTCCACACGTAACCCGCTTAAGGGTGAGAGCCGAGCATAGGCGTTTGTCCGCGTCAGACCCATGTTTGGAAAGATCATACTTCAAACTGGGTTGTGTGTGCACCGTGCCCATGTACACGAGCAAGTACCAGGCTGCGAAGTACAGCAGACCCGCCGATGTTACGGTGCTGCGATCGTGAGCATCTTGCGCGCCAGACCTTTGGGTCTCAAACACTCGTAGCCCACAAGCCGCGAACGTTAAAGCTACCGTGGAGCTCACCAGTCGGTCAGGTACACTGTCTCTGTCTCCCGCGAAGGACGGTAGAACCCCTTCGCTCATCACTGTTTTCATCAGGTTCCTTTCGGACTCGCTAATGTAACCGTACCGGACTAGAGTGTCCACCGGACCCATAAGATGCTTGCTGTAATGCTCACAGTTGACTACGAGAACACCACCGGCGGTCATGGGTATGAAGCGTTCCAGCACGGTGACCGGTATGCACCTCCACGCCCTGGCCATCAGCTCCAGTGTGTACACGGGGCTCGGAGAGAGGGGGAGAGCCAGGGCCACGAACAGCTGATAACACGCCCGGGTCGAGTTGACGAACACGGGCCATATCCTACCCGCGAATGCGTGCGTGTTAGGCGCTTTGAGCGTGAGATCGTCCAGAGCGGAGGCTGCCACCCTAGGGAAACAGGAAACGAACGAAAGTGTGATCGCAGAAACCTCCCGGGCCCTGGCTTCCATCCCTTCGGGGGACTCGGTGAGAACATCGACCGCGGTCCAGATGGTGAATTCGCGTTCCCTCGCGATCGGGTAGAAGACAGGTTTCCGCCAAAGCGGGAACCTCTCATTTTGCACGATAGCATCTCGCTGCTCGGCCCCCCGACCCGAGGAGTCGACGAATCCGAGGTCGAGGGTCAGGTGAGAGCCAGAGGTTTCACCCTCGCGTTTCTTTTTATCGAGAGGAGGGTGTTCGTTGGCAAATAGGCAAGCCAGAGCCCCAGAGTCTTCCGGAAGAGGCTTCTCCGCTTTGTACTGGTGAACACTTATCGAGTGTGACACCGTGGACTCGGTCCAGGCTTCTAGTAATTCTTCGGCACCGTCGCCCGAAAGACGGTGAAGTCTAAACAGGAGCCAGCACATTTCGATCACAGCTTCGTTTCGCACCAGCCAATCTCGCTGCCGAGAAGCCTCCACGGAGGCGCACTCCATGAGAAACACACACGACCCGAGGAGTCGGGTCGCACATTTGGAACACGGGATCTCATCGATGCGAACCTCGGAGCTGCGTACAGCGTGCACGGCTGACCACGGTGTGAAGCCGCAGGATCTCATGGAGGACAGAATGTCCGTTACGATTTCGCATCCGTGAGCACGGTGGGGCTCGCTCGACCGATCGGGGCAGTAGACGAGAGGGGCAAAGACCGCGGAGCCGGTCCCGTTCTTTGCGACGCACTTCCAATTGTAAAACTCCTGAGCCCATCCTAACTTGAGCTCGTTGTTTCTCTCGCCCCGTTCCTTGCGCTCCTCGATCCAATCCGAACGAAGGATCACGTGGAGCACCGGTGCGAGTATCGCGTCGCAAACGAATGGTCCGAACAACTGTACGCCTTCGTTCACGTGTATCTTGTCAGAGACCGCGTTGTTTGCCAGGAACAATAACCCGTCCTCGTTCTTCTGTTCCAGTACTATCCTGTTGAGCTCCGGTATATGTACGCACGTGAGACCCGCGAGTCTCAGCCTCGACATCGATTTCCCACACTCTGTCTTTTCGGATAGCCACGTACCGTTGGGAGGCACATCTCGCGTACGGATCGCTCCAGGCACGGACAGGATCTCTCCACCGTTTACGTAGCGATCGGTGTCCTCCAAAACCTGCACGTAAGGTACCATTCGCCCGTTCAGAGCCTCTCGAAAGGATACTTTGCTCGCGTGGTGTGCGACCCCATCCAATATCTCCTGTCCCTGAGCCGGGTAAACGGAACAGTGTACGCACTCGCCGAGGGCCTCTTGTCTGTTTCCGCACCCCTCATCTTCCTCTTTCCCGAACCGGATGTCGCTGCTGCACACTAGGTAATCGCAATTCGAATCCATGGCGCACGCTCGCCGTCGCCGCCACGTGCGATATTGATTAGTACCCCACGCACCCGGCGCAGCATAGGCAAAGTCTCACCGAAGCAGCGCTGACATCTCCGAGTACCCGCGTCGCCTCGATGTCTCTCTGAGCTCGGACCGAGTCTGAGACACCTGCAGCTCGAGAGAGCCCTGGTTCCTGGTCATCTTTCTCACCTGCGAGACGAGCATGGACCTCTCATACAGCAGGGTCTTTACGGACATCTCGCCCACGCCTACCAGGGTCTCAAGCACCGTTAGGTCGCTGCGGATGTCAAAGTGTAACTCGTTCATCCGGGAGTCCAAACTCCACTCTCGCGAACCAGAGTCCAAGCTATAGCGGATGTCCTCTATCAAAGCGTCCACGGACCGCTTGTGCTTAACTAAATCTGTCGGAACCGAGGACAGTTTCGAACGTAGGCCCTCGAGCGCGACCGCGCAGGCTTCTCCCAATAGCTTGGGCGAGAGAGAGCCCACCTTGTGTAGCATGCGAGCCACGTACGCTTTAGCCTCGGACCAAGGCTCCCCGCGGCCCACCCCCGGTCTGTCCCGAGTCAGGTTCATAAACTCCATCACCGTGATGTCCCCCGAGACCTTGGAACGCATCTCTGCCCACACCTCTACGTAACGAACGTACAGCTCCGCGTAGCGCTGTATGATCAGCCTGAGCGCCTGGCTGTCGCTGTGGCACGTTCGTAGGGCTTCGTGCACCGAAACAACGACATCCTCGAGCCCCGATGCCTCCCCTCCGTCAGGATCCGTTCCGGTGGGATCCCGGGCCTGTCTATTCGCGGCCAGGCGAACCATCTCTCGCACTAGGTTGTTGCGCCCTAGCGCAGCCTGCACCATGCAGTGGAGACGATCGTCGCTCGTTTCGAACCTTAGCTCCGGGTACCTCTCCAGGACCTTTCTGAAGCCTATCATGAGCTCGGACACGGTCTTGGTGTAGCTGGCTAGGGTCCGCCTATAGTTCTCAGCCGCGGACGTGCAGTGCGATTCGTAGGCCTCGCAACGCACGCATCTAGTTTCATGGGCGATCGACGGGGGGGCGCGCACGCCTTCCGAGGCGTCTTCCTCGGACGAGAGCCACTTTGCGAATCTCGACGAAAGGTCGTCTCCTGGCTCGATCTCGGGGGCGAGTTCGCTTCCATCCGGACCGCGAGAGTAGTTGTAGCAGTCCTCCCCTATTGACATGGTCTCTTCGCTTTCCCCATCGTCGAAAAGTACGAGCTTAGGCCGCGGGCTGGACGGCCGCTCGTAGAAGGAACCGCCCGAACTCATGCTCTGCCAGTCCCGGTAGACCTGGAAGCTAGGTCTGACAGACCCCTCCGCTGCGGCCCCATCCTCTACCTGGCAGGACACAGAGGCATAGCTCAAGCCTTGGTTCGTAACTGACATTGCATCGTCCTCATGCACGAGAGTGGCGTATTTGGAGAATATGGCTTCGACCACCTTGGTCAAGGCGAGCCCCGGAGGGAGAGAGCGAACATCGAGCGTAGCACCTTGTCTCTTCCAGAGCGAAGGAGGGTCGCGCGTGCCATCCATGGCCTCGAGACAAACGCGTACTACGACCGTCGGACACACGAAACGCTCCTCGTTGACGTTAGGTTCGCAGGGGACAACAGGTGCTGCGCGGGGGCCTCTCCTGAGCATGTGCGATAAGTACATCTTCTACGTGTACACGTGCCTTAGGTCGGGTAAGCTCCAGCTCACGGACGAGGAACTCTCTTACCTATTCGGTGGACGCGGCCACGTGTTCGCGGAGTTGGATCCCGAGTGGCTACCAAAGTTCCTCAAAAGGTGCCGGGTCCTGTACCGGGATGAAATCGAGCGCCGTGTATCTTCCTTACTCCTGGAGATGCCGGACCGGGTGTTCACGGTGCGCACCGGTCACGAAGCGGTGTACAAGTTTCGACGATAGAGGTCGCGTGCTGCAAATCGAGCACTACGTAGACCCTCCGCCGCCTAGGAAACTGACCGTAGGAGACCCGGATCTCGCACAGTTCGAGGACAGCCTATCCGTGTTTTCCGACGTGGCTTTCAGGACGCGAGACGGAGGAGCTAAAGCGTGCCCTTCTCTAGTGATCGCTCAACGCTCGTACTCGCAGGCCAACCTGTCAGGTTTTTGTTCGTCGGACCCGCAGAGGCGTTACGAGGTCTGGGAGCGCGACATACGAGGTCTGAAGGTGGGTTCGGGGATCATCTACACCACAGACGGCTTGTCTCTTTACAGCTTGGTCGCATCGTGGAAAACCGACATATGTCTGATCTTCGACGAGGGCTGCCGGGAGGAGATCGCCCGCACAGTGTGCGCTCTCGCGATGGGGGATAGCAGCTTGGGGTCCGGCTTCAAACTGACATGCGTTCTACCCGACAGATCGAAAGGCATCGACCTGAGGGACGTGGACCCTCTACGGCCTGACTCGATGCCCTGCGAGCTCCCCGGAGACATTGATTCCGACCGGTCTTTCGCAGAGAAGGACTCGAGCGCGGCCCGCCTGGGGGTCCTAGTAGGTCGCAAAGGCTTGGAGTGCCTCAGAGACATGACCAGAGTCCCTTCGGGGTTCTCCATTCTGGCCGAGAACGAAAACGTGCTGGTCCTGAGACACATATTGAGAGACGCGATCGTGATAGTGCCCAAGACGAGGGCCGGTCTGTCAGCGGAGCTCGGAGAGGCGAGTCGATCATCGAAAACCAGTGGCGCGGCGGAGCCGAGCGGGCGTTTGACGGAATGGTTCCCGTGCGGGTACTCAGAGTTTAGAGTCGAGAGGGGTATCCTCGGGGTACCTCCCCTTGTGATGTCTTGTCGCGGAGACCTAAGCGAAGCCGAGGAGGAAGAGGGACGCGCGAGAAAAGAGTTTTCGGGTCGCGCGTTTCCGAGTCTGAGCGTACTGAGTAGCGCAGAATATCACACGGTCCTTCCTAGAGGGTTCAAGTCGAGCGCTCACATTTTCAATCAATCGGTGTGCCTGCTCCCGGGGACCATGGACATCGTCGCGCCGCAGGTGTTACGTTTCCCGGCGTGCGTGGCCATCGTGTACGCTTTCGAGGTTTTCAGACAGCTCAGTCTCGCAGACGAGGAGCGCGCCGGTGACCCGGTACAGCTATCGTTCTCGTCGACCGTGAGCCTGAGAGAGGCGCAAGCGCTGCTCTTGTGCTACATGTGTCTGACCGAGTCATTTCTAGCCCCGCGGGAGAGCTGTTTCAGACTGACGGTGAAATCCCATTCGGTTCTATCGGAACTCAGGAAGCTCCTGTCCTGGAACCAGAGAGCGCACCCGGGGCTCCCGGGCTTAGAACTGTCCAGCGTGGAGAATGTGATGCGGGAGGAGCTGGAGGGCGAGATAATGCGCATCAGAGACGAGTTGGCTTCGGAGAAGAGCAACCGGGAGGACGGAGGGGACGGAGGGGAAGCCGGACGGAGGGAGGCCAGACACGAGGATCGGGGGTTCGCGGGCGAGAGGAGCCGCGACCCACGGGAGGACGAAAACGAGCACGGTGAGGCGGACGCGAACAACGGCTGTAGCTCCGAAGGCGAAACCCAGGAGGAAGATAGAGTCTTGACTGACATAGTGAGTACCATTGGCTCCTGTCCGGGGTTCGGACCCAGAACGGGACATTTGGTACTGTATGGACGCGGGGAGGTTCGGGTTCACGTTTCAAGTGGATCACCGTGGGGATGCGCACGCTCGGGCTGGTCAACTTGAAGATATTGAGAGCTTGCGGAGTGTTCGAGTACAAGAACGGACACTGCAGGGCTTCGTTGAAGATCCCAAACACGAGAGGAGTCGTACCCGAACCCCGCTGGCTGGGGGAACGCACACGGCTCACGGATGACCTGTGCGTGATCGGTCTGGACGAAAGTCAGCGTGCGATGCGCACACCGTGGTTCCATCGCAGCGAGTGCTTCTTTCAGCTCAATTACTCCCCCGGGGCGGCGGAGAGGAAACGCGATCGGGGACCCCTCGTGGACTCGGGCGTGGAGATGTCCAGGATAGAGCAGGCCATATGCAGCGAGCACGCGAGAGGCTACGAAGAAGAGAAACTCTCCCGTCTTTTCAAGACCTGTCGCAAGAAGCTGCTGCGGCGTCTGTTCGAGGCGCGCGTGGATCATCCCGGGATCGAATGTCGGCCGCAGGGCTCGCAAACGCGAACCCGGGGATCGCGACCGGGGGCTCTCCCTTTGACCATAGGAGACGGAGAGTTCTTCCCTTTTGTGGAAATAGCGAGACACGCGGAGTTTGAGGAGAGCGAGGAGGACGCGCTGTCCTACCCCCTCTCTGAATACAATCTCAACCTAACGATCAAACCTTCCCCCAAGCCGTACGCTTTGGCTAGGGCCGACAGGTCCGTGGGCGAATGCGGATCGGTGTATGAGGCGTGCTTGGACGAGGCCGTGCTACTGGGACACTGCGCTAGAGTCTCGGTCACCGGCGGAGCCAAGAAAAACTTTGACGTGAGCGCCTGTCTGACCTGCTTCTACAGATCCGTGCATCCCTGCGTACCGGACATGAACGTGGGAGACGTGATGCTCGACTACGAGTTCAGCCTGCACGGTAAGGGCAAGCTGTCGCCCGTGCACGCACTCCTGAGTCACTTGGCAGAAAGCTGCAGGGTCAATTGCTTCCCCGCGTACAAGCTGATCACCCTAACCAGACACAGAGGCGCATCGGTGTGGACCAGGGGCACGGACGCACCGTTCCACTCCCGGAGGCTGAGGATGAACACGGTCGGGGCCTTTTTGTGCTCTCAGGATCACAGACTCGCTCCGTTGCTCTCCAGGTGTTGCGTACCGATACCCGTAGAGCCTTCGGAACTCCGCCGAGGCGGCAAGCTGTTGCCTCGCGGAGACGAAGAGGAGCTCCTGCTGCGGGCCTACTCTACGACACTCGGACCCGTGTTCGAGTTTGAGACCGCGGAGCCTTACCCGAGTAAGGTCAGGACCAGTCTGGGAGATTGGACGTTATTGAGGTTAGCGAGCAGGTCCTCCGGGGTCAACCGTCACCCAGGTACGGCAGTGGTAGACGGTCACACGGTAGCTTTCGCGTCCGAGTCCCCGCTGTTCCACCTGAGAGGCCGGGGGCCTTTGGTGCAGAAACTGGAATCGGTGGCGGTGATCGTAGAAAGCAGCTCGCTGTACAGAACGCACGTGTTGAAGATAGAGGACCCCGAGTGGCCCGAGCCCGAGACGATAGACGAGCGTGCACGCATAAAATGCAAGAGCAAGAGCGCGGCTCTCGACGAGATGTTCATGCGCCACGGGGTGTCGGGATCCCTTAGAGGGGTACCAGGTGCACGGGAGGTCTTGGAAGAAACTCGTAGACGTAAGGTGGACTTTCAGAAAGGCCCCGGGCCACGCGTTCCAAGATCGAGACTGGCAGTCTGAATACCCGCTATGTGAGAGTCTCAGCGCGATGGGAGGCCGCGAATCCAACACAGCTACCGTGAAATGGCTATGCCCCGCACCCCCCGCCCGGTTTCGGTACGAACTGAGCGTATCGCTCGGACGTGTAGAGATCGAGTCCCAGGCAGCTCGAATCCACGACCCGGCGCAGTGGAGAGGCTTCGACACGTTGTGCTGTCGCGTGCTCACGTGCCCCACCCAAAAGGTTTGGACCAGAGGCCTTTGCAAAGTGGCGAACAAAGGACTGTCCGCATTCAGACGAGAAGCTATGGAGCCCTCGTCCAAGCTGATCGTGATTATCGAACCCGGAGAGTGGTACGCATCCCCGTGTTACGATGGCGAAGGTCAGGCCACCGAGACGAACGCAGTCAGCTCCGCCGAGGGGCACCTCGCGGTCGATGAGAGTCTACTTTTCCACAGCGAGGTGTGCTCGGCCCCGGAGTTTGTCCTGGCCCTGGCGCGTGTAATGCTCTCGGGTGAGGCGCACGAAGAGCTGGAGATAAAATGTTCCAGACTTGGCGTGTATAATTACCTGCAGTGTGCGTTGGCCTGGTTCGCTGGTGCCACGGGACCTTTCAGATCTCGCAGGGTGACTGTATTCACGCCCGAAGCGGATGCGGATACCGCACGATGGACTCACACTTTACCCGAGGGTGTAGACGTTCTGAAAACAAGTAGAACCGCATACCTGGTCTCCTGCAAAGAGCCTTGCGGATCTAGGAATGACGTGACCGCGCTGCTATCAAGGTCCAAATGCGTTGTTCGCGTGAACTCCCTTGGCAACCTGGTGTTGCATTCGAACCCAGGGAGCTTGAGAGTCTCTGTCATGCAAGGCGAGCCGGGAGTGCACGCGGTAGTAAAGACTCCGCTGGACATGGATACGGGCGGGGAGAGGGGGAGAGCGATTCCGCGGAGGTGCACGTTCGATGCGAGCGGTCGCTGAGAGAGTTCTGCAAGCTGCACGGTCTGCCGAAGGGAATCCGGGGACCCGAAACTTGGAGGAGAGCCCTACCGTGGTCAAAGAAGGACCCAGGTTCCTTTTGCTCCAAGGTTTCCGATTTGAAGTACAGATGGGAGTGCGGGAGGGCCGACCTAACGGAAGCTACAGCTCGAGATCGCGGGGGGTTTCTTTTGCACGGTGAAATTCGGACGCAAGAGTGGAACAGGTGCTCCGGGGATGGTAAACTGATGCCTTGGAGACACAGATTTTGGCACCGGGTCAACCACAGAGAGTCCTTCAAACTACAGAATGAAGCTGAACCCGTGACCATCGATAGGGAACACGGTTCATCTGAAGGCGAGAAGGTAGAGTCTTCAGGCGAGCCGCTCATAGAAGAACCGGGGAGAGATGAACAGGGGCAAGAGTACGAGGAATTAGAAGGAGAAGAAGAAGAAGAACAGGAACAAGAACAAGAAGGAGAAGAAGAAGAAGAAGAAGAAGAAGAAGAAGAAGAAGAAGAAGAAGAAGAAGAAGAAGTAGAAGTACGAGTAGAAGGATCGCCTGATCTCATCACGGTGAACTGTGAGTGGCGCGAGACGGGTGTCTCGAGTTTCATCCTGCTAGATTCTCATCTGGAGATCCAACTCGTACCCAGTCCGCCTCAGAACGAAGGCATGTTTTCTTCGAACCCGTCCACAACGAGGACTACAGGACCCGTGTACAGTTGAAATGCGGGGGCGAGCTAGTCAAGTATTACAAACCTCACGCGTTTTCATCCCTGATGCACGACGTTTGCACCGTGTTGGTCTACGGATGCGGACTGAGACCGGTGTTTGTTCACGGCTCTTCTGACGCAGCGGGGACAGAGTTCTCAATCTGGCATTGGGTACGCTAGCCCTAGCCAACAGACTGTCCCCCGATGTGTATACTAGCCATCCGAAGATTGTCATTGTGGTGGGTGAGGGTAGGGAGGACATGCTGAAACTCGCTCGTGAGATCAGTCGCTGCATCGTCGTGACCAGCGGTCCTAGGAATAGAGCTGGCACGCTCGCATACACGTTCAGGGAGTTGCCCTTCAACCTAGAGAAAGAGGCCTCTGCACCGCGGACGAGGGTAGAAAGGCCCACTGAGCACTACGCCTCGCCCGATAGGTTTATACACGAGGCAGGCACACGTGCTTTCGCTCAACTCACAGCGCTTTGGCCCTCCGTGTCCAAGCGAGGGGACGTGAAGCACCCCACGTGCTCGCGAGACCCTAGATGGATAGGACTCATGTTGTGTCTGGCGGAGTGGGAGGGTCGGACGAGTATCGCGGACGCGGTGGCCCCGGGAGCGCTAGAGTCCCTCAGGTTGAGCCTCGCGAAAGAGAGAGGATGACACCTATTTCGGTGATAGAGCTGTACGATCTAGCGTGCAGAGCTCGGCTGTTGGGACAGATAGATCCGAGGCTGCGTGAATTTGTAGACTCGTTCCAGGGGCCCAGGGGCTCATCAACGACACCCGGAGAACCCTGTAACAAACGAGTGAACGAATACACGGTGTGGCTCACGGTCCGAGGTGTGGAACACGAAGAAACCATACTCGGAGGCCCGAATCAACCGATCACGCTATCGGAAGCCGCCGGTGTCCACGCGACGCTGGGAAGAGATTTCATCACTCGCTCTCACGAAGAGACCCTAAACACTCTAGATTCGCTACAAGACTTCCTCGCCCTCATGCTCCGGTACCCAATGGTCCCGCAGTTGGCAATGGACACCAAGGAGTGTCCCGAATGCTATTTCGAGGCTGAGATTACGATCGAAACTTGGGAGGAGGTGAGGAGAAACATTTTCTGCTACCACTTCACGCTCAGACACGAGCTTTTCCCGTTCAAAACAAGTGTCCACGAGCGAGAAGAAGCAGAGGACTCGTGCGATCTCAGCGGGGACGAGGGCGGCTGCGGAGGGGAAATGGTGAGATTAGGACCGCGCGCTGGCATGTTTGCAACTGAGGCGAGCGAGGACAGCCGCCGGGTGGCGGAAAGAAGCGTGACCCACGTAAAGTTCCTGGAGCAGTTGGAGTCGCTCAAGAGACGCGACGAGATAAAGAAGCAGGAGACGCTGGGTAAGGAAATATTCCACCGGCTCAAATCGCATAGCCGAACACTGCAGGAGCTAGAGGCGCCCAGATATCTGAGCGCCTACCCAATGCGGTGCCTGTACCAATTCTACGGTTCGCTGAATCGGAGCCGCGAGAGAGCCCAGTTCCTGTCCGAACACCACCCGCCCGCAGAGGAAGACGTGCGGAGGGCTCGGCTGAAGGCGGAAGAGTTGAGAATGAACCTACGGTCCACAGCCTCCGCGGGCACCAACGACAAGCTGCTCTCGTACATGTGCATGGCGATCGTAGACCCGGTGCGCAGATACAAGCCTAGGTACAACTACACGGCCGAACGAATCGTGTTATTCAAGCACTTGATAGCGTCGGGCTTCCCCATAGAGACCGCTTCGAGTCTGGTCAGGAACATAGCCGCGTGCAAGAGGGTCTCTATGATAGCTTTATCTTTGGACCAGGGCTCGAGATACTGTTGAGGAAAACCGTGCAACCTACCGCCTATAACAGAAAGATAGGTTCCCTGATATGGTTATTCTCGCACATCACCGCATACTGTACGCTTCGACAGCTGAATCATGGATACGTACGGATGGGAGACTCGCCCGAGGACTTGTCCTGCGACGGAATCTACGTGTTTGACCAAGATCATGTGGGCTTCAGGTTGTCCCGAGAGCCCGAGCTCTCATGCTCAACCGACGCCCCGAGAAACGGAGCGGAAGCGGTCTCTGGGTACGTGCCCTTCTCACGAATCTTGGAACTGCTTGCACTGCGGGATAGCGTTCAGGAGAGACTTTGTGGATAAGGTCATGAGAGCCGGACCCGAACACTCATACGACGCACTGGTGCAGTTCGGTGAGGCCCCATTGACCAGCATTGTCAACATACAGTGGAAACGCAATGCTCTGCAGGTCCACAACGAGGAGCGCTCGAAAAACTCTACTCTCAGGTACAACGAACTACTCAGGGAGTACGCGGAGAAGAGGGGGGCTCGAGAGAGCGTGAAGCCTAAGCCACGGCAGCTGAAGTGTAAAAATACGGTCGAGTGGAAAAGACCATCTTGCATGCAAAGAAAGAAGGACAAAACCAAAAGCGTTCAGAAAGGAGCCGATTAGAAAAAGATATCAACCCTAAGGATCTCTCACGTAACGGACCTAACCATTTAATCCAATGCTCTGTATTATTGTGTGTCATGTAGGATGTGTGTGTTTTTGTTCCTAATTTTCTGAATACAAAAATAAAAAGATACAACGAATCGAATGTTTCTCTCTGTTTTTATTGTAGCGTTGGACTCAATATGATCAAACAAAGATACAGGATAATGATACATGACACATTTTTTATACTAAAAACGAAGTCTCGTATTACTATGAACCCAAATGAACATAACAAAAAACAAAAAGCGTGTTGGGTTGTAAACTAGGAACAGCATGAACAATAACTCTATGTTCTTTTCTATATATATATATATATTATTATTATTATTATCATTATTATTATTATCATTATTATTATTACTATTCATGTTCTGTAGGTGTAACAACTGATCCATTTCAGTTTTTCGGGTTAGATTCCCATGATCTGGTATAGGAGAGTGTGGAAACCCTGGAAAATGTTCTTGTAGTTGGGGGGGGGGTTGGTTTTTTTCCTTGGGGGGGTGCGAGGGTGCCCATAGCTCAGTTGGTAGGGCTAACCGCAGCATGTAACAAAATATCCATTTTAGTTTTCGGTTAGCTTCCCAAGCTCTGGTTCAGGGGAGTATCGAGCTTGTAACACATCACTTTCTCATCCTGCCTCCCTTGGTGCGCTTCAGTATAACACCCGGTCGAGCAAGGACTCGTCCTTTTCCTATTCAGCCGCTTCTTCTTTTTATTCTCCTCGCCCTTGGTGTCGTTCTTGCTCTTCTCTCTGTGTGACAACGAATCCGAAAAGGTTTTTGCTCGAGTTGCGAGCTCGTGAGTTTCAGAGAGTTCGCTCTCATCCAGAGGAGCGTGGCGGTGCGAGGGAATCCTGTTTACGGAGTACCTAGCGTCCGAGATGTACTTTTCTAATGTGGCCGAGACCACAACAGGCAGGGATCCGCGTAGATCGTGTTCGGACAACATCCTCTTCACAAACTCGGGCTGGTTCACGTGCAGGTGGATATGCGTTGAAAGCGAAGACCACTGGTTGTGTCTGGTGCGAGTCTTGTCGAAGCACATGATCACCAGGTTTCTGTTGTTAAATAGATCGCCCAACACGCGATGTTTCAAATAGGGGAAAAAGCACAGCGCCAACATGAGCACCATGGTGTAGAATTCGGCCATTCGATCGTGCGTGTCATTGCATTTGCACGCTACTTTCTTCATGAAACGGTTGATCCTATTGCTGCGTGAGCCGAACAGGGTTGACATGGCCACGACGCTCTTCAGCGCCGCATCCTTTACCACCGAGGCCATCTTTCTGGAGCAACACAGCTCGGGTCTCGCGGTGAACTGGATCGAGTGGGCCAGCTCGAAGATTTTAGCAGTCCAGGAGATAGACGGAGCGCTCGAACAAGTGTTGGACCCTGCGATCTTCTCCACCGTGTTATATTCTTGAGCAAAGTGTTCGCTCGACACCGTGGAGAACAGAGCGATGAAGACTGGTAGACTCGCTTTCAGTACACCGTGGTCACTGTGGGCTTCGGTGCGGAGGGTGCGCGCGGCCGGTTCGAATTCTATCGCACCGTAACCCATTTCGATAGGATCCCCCGTATTGCGCATGTGGTAAGATCCTCTGAACTCCACCTCGGGTTTGCGAAAGGCGAGCAGAGCTGCTACCGGACAGGAACTCTCTGACGATCCGGTCCGATATAGGGTCCGGGTGACCATGGCTCGTATCAAGGAGCAAGAATAACCTGAGCACACGTGCTTGCTGCAGTGTGCTTGGCACACAGACCCGTGAATTTGGTCCGTGAAGGAGCATTCGTTTTCAACACAGCGGCTCACCCATTGCGGATCCTCTATTAACTCAACGTGGGTATGATTCATACTGGCTGGGTAAGCCTAGGTGCGGGCCCCCACAGCTGTCCTTCCTTTCGCTTCGCTCTCACTATAACTCTTTTCTTCTTTTTTTCTTCTTCTTCTTCTTCTTTATTCTCTAGTCTCAGTGTCTTTGTCAATATGTAATACTCAATGACCAATGGTGTGATGATTGTTTTTTTTTTTAATTGTCTTGTTTCACGTTAACCCCTAACACTTATCCCTTTCTCTCGTTTCTTTGTTTTTGTCTTTATTCTTCTCTGTTGCAGGCCAGCAGAGGGCAGAGCGCGGATCTCATTCTGGTGGACGAAGTGGCCTTTGTCAATTCTAAGGTGCTACTGGCTGTGCTGCCAAACATTGCATTCAGGGGGCGAAAGCAAGTGCACATCACGAGTCACGTTAACAACACCCCGTGGCTGAACAAGGTGGCGGATATACGCGGGGACGACGGGAGCCCGCCTACCACGTAGTGTCGCAGAGCTTCAAGTGTAGGTTTCACGAGAGGGAGCCGGGCCTTACTTGCTTCTGTCTGGGAGTGTACTGTCCTCAACACATATCCGTAGACAACCATCTGAAGGAGCTGATGAACATGGTGACACCGAAGGGGTTCGAGAGCGAAGTCACTGGGAGCTGCAGCACTTTGTCCACAGACACCAAGACCGACAGCACGTACCCCTTCGGGCCTTCGGTTATAAACAAGTTCCTGTCGAATAACAGCGTGACCCTGGAATGCATCACTCGAGCGTCCGTGGTCAGAGCGTACCTGTGTCTCGACCCAACGTTCGGAGGAGGTTCCAGGTCCTGCGCCGGAGTGTGCTGTGCCGTGGAGCTGGCGTGCGGAAAACTAGTGGTGAGTTGTCACTCGCTGGTTCGATTCTAACCCCGAGACGAGAAGGTCGCTAAACATGTATCCGTAATCCAGGTCTCTTCGTTGAACACCCGAACACGCTCGGATCGGAACGGGGGTTAGGTCCAATAGGGTGCAAATGTAAGAGCTTATACGGGACTCGTCCTGTATTGTCAACGTGGTCTCCGCGTCGGGTACGAAGCAGGAGATGAGCTCGAGGGCCTGGGCCCAAGTTCCGCACGTGCACTCGGAATCCGAAAGTTTCCGAGTCCACCCGGTGACCGCTAGAGAGATGATAGTCTGAAGAGATTCTGTATCCCGCGCGCTCTCCTTAACGAGAGCTATGCACTTGAGAGCTCCCCCCGGATGGTGTCCGCCGACGCGAACGCGGCCAGGACCATCTCGTCGTACCCATTCCAGCGGAAGCTCGATATACACTCGTGCACGAACTGCTCCGGTACGCTGTTGCCTATCGCAAGGGTGATCGCGTTCGACAACTCGCCAGGAACGTGGGGCGAATCGCGCTCTGCGTTTGCTCCGGTAGGCGTTTGTTTGTTGTAAACGGCAATCAGTGCGTCGATCGCGATTATCCTAGCCGGCGAGTAGGATACGAGTCGACTGTATTGGCTCCTGAGCTGGCCGCGTAGCATGTTCGAGTAGAAGACTATGTTGCGGTGGAACGAGGTGAACACTATCATGAACTCGTACCGACTCAGGAGGTGCTCCCACGGGGTCCTTCTCAACGTTTCGAGAGCAGCTCGAGCAGCTTCGCAAGCGGAGCAGAACATGGCGAATCTCCTCCGGGTCTCCTTCGTACCTGGCTCCTTGCGATGTGCTAGGTGGGTGTGCGTGGGTAATCGTTCCTCCCTAACACAACCGTATCTATAATGGTCTTTTTGTTGTCTGTCTCTTTGCGCACGCAGGTAATGGCCCTGGAGGAGATGGGGATATGCGAATTGGATCAAGTTACTCGAACCTACTCCGCTCTGCTCTGCGCTCACATCAGACTGATGAAACTTCTGATGCCCAGAGTCATGTGGAAAGAAGTACCGGTGGTGGTGGTATTTGAACAAAACACCTACGTGAACGCGCTAGTCGAGGTAAAGAATCTAATCGAGCACTCGCTCGTACGCTCCGGGTTCAAGGTCCTGTTCTACAGCAAGTGGTCCCGGCCCACAACAAATACATGATAGGTAAGCACGTGAGCGCCAAAACCAAACTCGCTATGGTTCTCAGCGCAGTATCGGCGATCGAGAGAGAGACGCTGTGTTACTGTGACACGGTCATGTCCCTCGGATGGGCGGTGTTGTCGGAGGCCACCAAGACCACTCGGATACTCGAGTCTGCCATCGGCACCTCTAGGGGTGCGGGATCCAGCAACAAGATGGGCTCTAATATGGACGTGTCCATGTACAGGCGATCCCGGAAGGGAGCTAATTTGGCCACCGATATCACAGCGACAGTGTTTGAAATGCGCGATGTCATATCTCTACCTGTTGAAAGACTCCATGACAAGGCGCACGCAGAGCACGGGAAGCTGTTACTGGGGAAACTGAGAGAAGAAATGTCAATGGTAACAATCACAGAGTCAGGGAAGGGGGGTACGGTGACTACGGGTGGTAAAAGGTCTGTAAACGGAGAGTACACAAAAGATGATGTGCTTTCGGCATTCCTGCTTCTATGTCACACCAGGGATGAGGTACACTGTGGCGAAAGCTCCATCAGACTCAGCAGGGAGATATATTACTAGAGGGAGAGAGAGAGAGAGAGAGAGAGAGAGAGAGAGAGAGAGAGAGAGAGAGAGAGAGAGAGAGAGAGACAGGGATTTGTGTGTGTGTGTGTTTTTACCCCTTTTTGTGCTCAACTGTTACACATTACTCGAATTAATTAAGACTAAACAGGTATACACATTAAACGGACAGAGTATATATTTTTATTTATTCATTTTTCTCAATAGGTTCATGCATGACAAGATATAGTACAAATTGCTTCAATATCATTTGCATATCACACTAGCTTTTTTTTGGGCTATCACAAGGCTGGCCAATAATATATTCATCTTCCTTTCTGCTTTAATGTGACATTATGTATGTGATACACTTGGCTTGTAGTTCGATCAGACTCAGAGTATACATAACTATAGGGCTGGGTGTATTGTACCTTTTTTGTGCATATCCATGTTACGCAACTCAATAAAGAATACCCAGATTAGAAAAATAAACATGACACGTACTCTGGATGTTTCTTTATTTGTATTTATTTTTATTTTCCATTTGAGCATGCGTGTCAAGGTACTGCGCATATGCTTCGATATCATAAGCAAAAAGATACAAGTGTTTTTTTTTGTAGGCTATCACAAGGAAGATGATTTTTTCTCATCCCATCGGTCTTCTTCCAGTCCTTCCAAATGCATTTGACTCGTATCGCTTTAGTTACCAAAACCACAGCGAACCTGATCACTTATCCGCAACCCGTGGCCCCGATTACGGATCGTGAAAAGGTAAGTGTCGTAGCGGTCGATGTGATTACACTCTTGGTACACGTGCGATCTTGAGCGTTGTGTGCGGTGGAGTACATTCTCGCAGTTGACCCTTCATCGTTCAAGTCTGCCTTTTTTCCCCGGCTCGTATCGCTGTAGTGACCAAACCCACTGTGAACCTGATCACTCTGTCCGTTCGGTAGGCCGCAATCCGTGGCCCCGATTACGGATCGTGAAAAGGTAAGTGTCGTAGCGGTCTCTGTGAACACACTCTTGGTACACGGACGATTTTCAGCTTCGCGTGCGGTGGAGTACATTCTTGCGTGAGCGTAGACGTGAACAGGCAAAGGATGACTCTGAAGCGGAAATCTAGATGAATCTCGGGTCCGGTATAGTGTTAGACATGGACCACAGTCAAATCCCGGAATAAGTGATACCTGTAATAAGCCTCTTTTTTTATATGTAATTCCAATAAGAAAAAAATAATTATGTACCCTAGGGTAGGATACACCTTTTTTTTTGTTTTTATCGCGGTCGGGTGTCTTCCCGTGCTTTGGATCTATTCCCCGCAGCATGCCTGGATCGTTCTGGCGGTCCACAGCGCTTGGTACGTGGCGGGTCTCGAATCTGGCTCAGCCCCGTTACGGAGAACGTGGACGGAGCGCGATAAGTGCAGTCGGGACTTTTCGAGCGCACCTGGTCATGTCCTATGCTCCAGTGTCTGTTCCGTTCGAATGAGGGATCCTCCTCGAAGTCCCTTGCGTAAAACCTTCCCTCGTCTTCGTCCTGACTCCGATGCCCCTCCGCTAGGTTGGCTACGGTCCTCTCACCGGTGCGATCTTGGTCGAATTCTCGCGCGTGACATCTCCCCTCGTCTCCGTCATCATCCGCGTACCAATCTAAGCTACCCGCTCCGTGCCTCTCCGCGGTGCGATCTAGATCCAAGTCCTGAGCGGAGGCTCCTCTGCGATCCACGCGGTGAGTATCCTGTGCCATTTCATCTATCATTCCCACGGACTTCGCAAAGGCGATGAGAACGCGATCGACCAATCCTCTGTGGTTCTTCGCGAACTCCGCACCGTAGGTTCTAGCCATCTCCGGTTGCATGGTGAGAAGTTCTCGGAAGGATATGTTCAGCTCGACAGGAGTGCGCCCTATCCAAGCACCGACCAACTTTTTCACGGTGGGATCACTGAAGGCTCCGCACTGTTTCCCATAGTTGGGCTCGTCCGACCTGCTAGACCTGTAGCTCATGATTTCTCTCAACGCTTCGGTCTTATACCTGCGATGTACCCGTTACAGCGAAAGCACCTCTGTTAATAAGCGTGCCCACGGGTGAGAAAGTGAGCTGGATGTGACATTAGTGAGGGAAGTCTCTGTGGTCCGATCGATAAATAGCACTTGGTTGGATAGGGACTAAAAATCTCTGTAAATGTTACCCACAGATACAAGGGTCATGTTGAAAGGAAGGACTTGTACACACACACACACACACACACACACACGTTATGATCAGAATCAGAAATACTTTATTTTATTCATCCGCTATTTGACATATGCCCACATCGGGTTCTTTTACTATATGATCAAACACTCAAACTTTCTCCGGTAGGAATACTATAGGTTTAAAGTCCTTTTTTTTTACTCTAGATCCGAGGGCTCATAATGTCTCATCGTCCATCCGAGAGTGAACCGCGTCTCGGGTTCCATCGTAAAGATGCACAGCCCCTAGCGAAATGCAAATGTCATCCGCGCTGCTCTCATCCCTCCTCGAGCGAAAGCCATTGCGCGCTTCCCGGTGAGCCTCCTTCTGGTAATAACACACCTCGCGGCTCCTGTGGATACCGGGGCGGTTGGATCCATCTGACAGTTTCACGGTCCTTTGATAGGAAGGCAGCGTAGCATCTGGGCAAGTCCTCGGCGGTCTCGAGTGGGCGCACTCCCAGTCATCCAGTCCACTGCCACTACTCACTGCTGCAGACGTGCCAATCGTCTCGTAGTCATCGCGGCTCTGGTCGAATCGGTATTCGATCTCCGATACATCATCGTAACACACACGTCTCTCTGATCCAGACTAGACACGATGTACGCTGTGTAATCCGCGTTCGGTCGAATCTCGTTGCGGAACATCACGTCTCGGACCCGCTGTAGCACCGCGTAACCGTGACAGTCCTTCATGAAAACGTAGTGGCCGCGGAGCTTGTCACGCAGGTATCGCAGGGCCTCATCCTGACTGTAGCAAAAGGTTCCGCGCGTCATCTGTGAGGCCCACGCGTATTCTGGGTCTTGTGCACCAGCCTCTTCCGCACTCACCCTCCCCCCGAAACCTGTCCTGTTCTCGTTGTGAGACATTGTATCTCTAGTTATTCTTATTTATTGTAATTCCAAAGCTCCCATATGAAGTGTAAGTACCAGGTTGTACATAGATATAAGTACTTTTTTTCTTTCCTCCCCCCCCCCCGGAGCTGGTTAATATCCATCTGAAGGAAGGGAAGCCCTTTGTGCTCTCTGGACACACACCATTCTAATTCTCCTTCGGGTAGCTATGTATTCAAACCGGTGTTCTATCAACACACCGCTTTAGATCTCCTACAGTGGGTGGGTGGGTGGGTAATGTAACCTTTTTGGGTTCCTCTGGAGCTCTGAGATAAACGGGTTTAAGTATTTTTCTACGAACGGGACTGTAATTCTGGTCTTTTCGTATTTACTTATTCTATTCAACCGGACCTATCTTCGTGCTTAGTCCCACCGTGGTCCGTGTGCTCAGGTTGGTTACCTGATTACATACCCAGAAGCAGGGCTGATCTGAAGAGCATTCTGCTAACCCAGTTCATTCGTAGGTCCAGTGAAACCTGCAACTCGTAGCAGTCCTCACGTACCAACCACTGAGCGCCCAGAAGCGAGACCCTCTCCCTCAGCCTTTCGGAGGTAGACACATCTGCGACGAAGCTGAAATACTCCTTGTAAAGAGGCTGCAGTCTGAGAAGCAACACCCATCCGGTCCGTATCTCCGCGGATTCCACGTCCTTCTCCTCACACCATATCGATTCCTGCGGAACCTCAGGCCCCCCTTCAGTCTCGATCGGGAGAGGGTATTTCGCGTACAGGTTGTAAAACCGACCTCGGCTCAAGCGCGCTGCCTGTTGGCACATCTCCATTAGGTGAGCGTGAGCTGAGCCGGAGGCTCTCATCATTTGCCCGCACAGCTTTGGCTCGGTAGTCCACAGGGACAAAGCGAAGAGCAGGTTGTGCTGTCTGATGAAGCGGAACTTGATGTCTTCGGAGAGTTTATTCACGTAGACCAGTCGCCCGTCCGTGGTCAGCCAAAAGCTATTCACGTCTTCCCGAGAGCCTATCTCTCCGTCACGGCACACCTGACCGCACAGCCCGGGGTCCCCGCCTGTCATCAGCGTGCGGTTCAAGCGGAGCAGTTCTCGATCCGTAAACGGTGTGGCCCTGCTTCCCAGGCGCCTGGTGTTGTCCCAGGGTATCCCGGAAAAAGCCCAACAGTATCTGAAGTGGATCTTGACCGGTAACACAAACTCCAGTACGGTAGAGCGCGAGGGGTTTGCCTGCTCCTTATCTCTGTGACACATGGAGAGGCTACCCGTGATGCACTCGCTTGGGCAGAGAGTTACACCCTCGTCTTCGCCAGAGCTCCGCCAAAGTTCCGGGTGTGACATCTCGGTGGGCTCCAGTGCTTCCCATCGCGCTCTATCAACAGATCCGGACGAGACCTCGTGGTTGCTCGGTGAGTTGGCGAGAGACCCCATCGATAGCTCTAGGCGCGCTCGCGTTTTTGTGGCGGTGGACTGCGTGAGAACTAGGCTCTCTAAGGACGAGAGCAGCAGCGAACGGGAGCGTACGGAGAGCGAGCGAATGACCGAGTACAATCGTCTCATGGAGGACCGCCTGGCCCAAGCCTCCTTAATAAAACAGCTCGGGCTGGACGGAGCTAAGGCTAGGATGCGACAGTTACAGCTTCACGGGGCCTCGGTGAAGGACAAATCGAGTTCTGTCATGTACCGCTTCGAGTGTATGATAGATAGGGTGTTTGAATATTTTCAAGCCAAGGGCATGAGGATGGAACCCTTTCAGCTAGAGCTTTTCAGGGGGGTGGTGTTGGGTGTGACCAGGAGCCAGTTCGGCGACGCTCTCTCCAAGTATAAGCACGCTCTGCTGGAAAAGCTGGGTTTAGCCCCTCTGGGTTCGGAAAGCTACGACCACGTAAACCCTGCCCTGAGTCACTTTCACCAGGTGGAGACTCAGTTCTCCCGCTACGCAAACCCCTACACCCTTTGCCTAGCCCCGAGACAGTGTGGGAAGAGCCTTATGATGAGGCTGTTATTAGCAGCGGTGCTTTTGCACTTGGACATCAACGTGATGGTACAGGCTCAGAATAAACACATGTGCACCACCCTGAGATTGGGTGTTGAGAGCGCCATGCTCGAACTGCAAAATCTTCCCTCTTTCAGACACACCGAAAAACCCGTGAACATCTCCGGTAACCCAGAGAATAGAATCTACAGATTTGAGCCGGGTTACAAGGGATCTTCGTTTGCCCACTTCTTGTCTTCCAGTAATGAGGTAATTATGACTGTGTGTGTGTGTGTGTGTGTGTGTGTGTGTGTGTGTGAGTATATCGTAGCGTTATTCATTGTGACACTGAGACGAGTTTCTATTGTATCATGTTCTATCCTCTCAAATGTTTTTCTCCTGCATTTATTACACCGGGTCTACCCCCCCCCCCCGCATCCCCGGTACGGGTAAGTTATGGTGAACACGCACAAGATTTCACCCCACCTGGTCCCTGTGAAACAGAGCTATCCACCTTCGTGGGTTTCGAACAAGAAGAAAAACACATCCCTACAAAGACAACCCGAGCCCTAACCTTGCATCCGGATCGGTTCGCCCTCTGACGGATACCCACGCTTCTCTTCGCACGTTGAGTAAGTACGATTCTTGAATCGTTCACCTGTATTCCGTAGGTTCACGTCCTTGTGATTATCCCCTTGTAGGTTCCAAGGTACACCGAAAACGCACTGATCGGTTGGGTCATGCTCTGTACGCTCAACTCCCACGAAACAAAAAAAAACGTAAGTTGTAAGTTTCTATTCAGTTACGTACTATCATGCCATGTTTCTTCCTCATATTGCATGTAAGATGTGGTAAAAAAATAACAAAAAAAAAAACGCACACCCAACCGTTAAATGAACGTCCGATACAAAGTGGAACGTGTGCATTACTTTCGGAGGGTCATACGTGGTTATAAGCCCATCCGAGTCTCAAGTTTAGTTCATTGCGGTATAAGCTTTCCATTCTGCTCTTCTGCCAATCTTAGAGACTGAACTCGGAAGCCATGGCGCACACCACCGGAAAACACCGCTCGGAGCGAGGGCTCCCCGAAAATAGCGAAGAGAGCCTGCCTGTACCCTCCGCTGCATGCTATTTCACTCGAGGGCGATCTGACCAAGAGTGGCACCTATGGAACATCGCATCAGCGGCCATTGTTTTAAAAATGGGAGATTCGATTCTCGCCCGACTCGTGGCCTCGAACTTTGAACACACAACCTCTGTCCGTGTACGTGTACTCGAGGGGTTCACGATCTTCGGTATGGGGAGCTCAACTTGCGCACTGGAGTGGGAGATACATTTCCAGGAACCGATCGGAGACCTGCAATCGGTGGCCACGCAAGCCAATCTTGAAGAAATGTGCATTGCGAAGGGCGTCAAGTGCGCTGCCTTTCTAGAACATTACACAAATAACCCTCAGGATGAAGAACTCCAGCTCGGTTCCCAAGTGTGCTCTCTCTTCTGTGACGCGGTCGGTGAGATGCTTCGCAAAAAGTACGACATCATGCACCACTACCCTCTATTCAACAGAGCTCTCAGCATACACTACGCCGACAAGGTGAGCTCGGAACCCCCCGACCCGAAAGAGATGATAGCCACGGGGGGGCTACTGGAGCAGAGCGTTGACCGTCACCTTCTTCTCCACGATATCCCTATGGAAGGATCCGATCACATCTCATTCTCGCAGTGGAACTACCCTGAGGACAATCGAGAGGACAGTCGAGAGGAGCGAGAAAGCAAAATCGAGGAACCGCCTCGGGATCAAGGCACTCTAGAGGTTGGAGCCCGATCTGCACAAAGGGAGCAGAGTGTACAAGAGATCGCGCGCGAGCCCGGGTCTCCCGTTTTGTCATACACCGAGGAACAAACTATGTTCACCGTAGACACGATCCAGACTTTCAACAACATGTCAGGGACTCTGACGGATGGACCGAGCGCTTTCCCTTACACCTTCACAGTGTACCCAAGCAAAAATCTGAAATTCGACCACTTGATAGATTACTGTCTAAAGCGCAACTCGGAGACCGTGCCGGGTCTACCGGGACATGAAATGTGGGGCTCTGTCAACCCCGTGCTGCTCATGGAAGACCCACTCAATCCAGCTACGGGTAAAACCTCGCACCGATACACAGTGACATCCAGAGGACACTTGAGTGCCATGGTCGCAAACCGAGATGATGCGCACTCTCTGTGCTACAACGAGGTGTTTCTACCCGGCAAGCCCGTCAGCAGATTGAACCTGGACGTGGACCTCAAGTGTTGTCAGAAATGCCAAAACAAATTCGCAAACCAAGCGGATCGCTCCACCAAGCATAAAGTGTCAGAGGCTTTGACCACGAGTGTCATCTTGGTGATAGTGGAGTCTTTATTGACATTAGCGAAAGTGCCAAGGGACGAGGTTGAGCAAGAGCCCTATGTCAGAGAGCTGGCCAAGGCGGTGGGTAAGATCGCGGTGTACTTGAGGGCCTCTTCACCCTCCCCCTCCGCCAAGTCTAAGCTGAGTCTCAGGATGCTCTGGTACCTTCCGGTGGAACTGTGCAGTTTCCATGGGATAGACGCGTACAGACCTCTGCTAGACGAGATGGAGAAGGTGTCACTCAAGTACGCTCTCACGTCCTACCCGGCCCACGCGGAATCGTGCGGGCTCTGCGACGTGGGGGAGGCTTTGAGGAAAGAGCGCGGCTCCTCCGGAATCAAGTCTCTGGGGCTCGCTTCCGATCGAGTGGGGAACAGGCGCTCGTCTATAGACAAAGCGCCGTACTCGTCTAGGAAGTGCGTACGTCTTCCCAACTGCTACAAGGAGGACTCGCGGTTCGAATACGTGCACACGTTCAACGCTCAAGACATAGAAGATCCCGGGTTCGAAGACCCGCGGTCCCTTTCGGTGGGTCTTTCCTCCCATCCCATACTGACCGATGTGACATCACTGGGGATCCGTTTCCGCAGCGTTTTGAAAGCCCGGGGAACCTCTCAACCCTTGGTGATATCCAAGCTCGGGGATGCTCCGGATAAAGCTCGCGTGGACAGCGAAGCTCAAAGGCTCGCGTTGCTCTGGGGCGTGCCTGTGACTATCAGGAAGACCGGATCAGGACTTTTCTGCGTGCAGGCAAATGCCAAGTCTACAACCTACCCTTGTCCTTTACACGAGAAAGTACATTCCAAGTCAAAGCTGAGCGCTCTGATCTTTTCCACGCAAACTATACCGAAATGTTTTGTGAACTGAGATGTATGTGTGTATGTACGTATGTATGTATATTTTATTTCATGGATACCATTGCCTTAGCTGAATAATAAACTTGATAAAAACAAAAGAAAAAGTACCGCGGTGGTTATTTCTTTATTTCAATTTTTATCAACTTGAGAGTTTCAGACCTTCAGTAAAGTCACATTACATACAATGTGAAATCAACTGTCATGTCTTTATGTCTAATCTCAACAGTACATTTTCACAAGCCACTCTGATATTTTCATCCTCCTGGACAATACAGACATTCAGTGCAGTGGATATCATACAACGAGAGATGTAGGGTCATGTCTTTATTTTTTCCAATTTCAACATTACGTATCACAGCCTAGAGACTGTAGAGACTATATACACTAGAAACACTAGATAAATATATACACTATAGGTTATATATATATATATGATCTTTATGTTTTTTTTCTTTTTCTTTTTCTCATGACTAGTATGGCCATTTGGTCAGGCAGAGTTAAAAAGAAAAAGAAAGAAAGAAAGAAAGAAAGAAAAGTGCACCACTACCACCTTGTACATCGGGTCATCAGTGGAAACAATAAGGGCTCAGGGCACGTGGGGCCAACGCCTTGCCTGACACAAGACACGGTACTGTCTACATGCTTAAATATAGTGTTCACTAGCCCCGATGGGTACGCGTGTAGCTCATCCAAGGTATGCGTACTCTTCTCCAGCGTCGCTCTGTTGAAACCAGGTCCACGTTGAGCGACCTGTACGTGCCTTCCGTCCTTCATGTTTGCACAGCTGTTGTTGCACATCGTGCCTCGGAATGGGTTGTTGGTAATCAACCGAGTCCTCTTTCTAAACTTAGATCCGTATTGACAGTAATCTAACGTGATCATGTTCCTGTCCCCACGCGCAGAGCTGAATCCCTTGCGCTTGGCCCGCGCGATGTCCTGATAGTTTTTCTTTCCTTTGCGACCGAGCACCTGCTTCACAAACACGCTGGTGGGGTGATTAGCCACGTCTTCGTAAAGCCTGTGCGAGACCCATCTCTTCCACATCATACTCGACTCTGGATTTTCCACAAAGTATTGCATGGTAGGGTTTCGGGTGTGGAAGTACTCTATCAAGTCTATAGTCTTTCTCACCAGAGAGTCTGCGAGCTTCAGGTCCCTGGGTGTCTTTGCGCGAGTCCTGGCGGAGCTGTAGTTTTCGCAAGGCGGTCCTGCGAATATGACATCTGGAGCTGGTCCAGACCAGTCCTCGACAGGGTCCCAGTTTCGTATATCGACAACGATATCCGCTCCGTGGCGACCGTCTACGTCTAACCTTCGCACGTTCCAGCCTGCTTCCAAGAAAGGTGCGCAAATGCTGCCGGTTCCGTCGAAAAGACTCAGTAGGGTTTTCCGCCCGCGGTCCATCGTACGGTAGAGTCCGGCTAGGGTCCGCGGCTTTCTTTGGAAAATAACAGATATGTTAATCGTGCGATATCCACGCGCGACAACGCAAGCAACGATGCTGCGACCGGTCGCGTATCTGCTGACAGCTCTGTGGGTCTCGAGTGGCACGATCCACGGGGCGACTCAAGATGTATGGTTCCAGAGCGATCTATCCAAATGTAAATCTAGAGACACCTGCGGGAGAACAGGGCCGGTACGCACGCGACATGTGCTGTTTGGGTGTACGGACGCAGGAGTGCCCCTCTGTCGATATCGCTGTCCTCTAGGGCGACCTCGTATGGTTTACAAGCCCTCTCGAGGACAAAGATGCTCAGACGTTTGTCCTAGTGGGTATCACGTGGGAGTCTCAGGCGTACATACAGTTTGCCGGCTGCACACACGCACTTGCCCCGAAGGGCAACACGTTATTCTTCCTGGTGCAAGCTGGCACGACACAATTTGCGGGGAACCCGATGAATACGTGCCGCAGACAGGTTCTTTCAATAGGATAACAGGTTCGTTCGAGAGGATAGAGTCGCAAGCGTTTCTCCTAACGCTCTCTATACTCGGCAAGGCCTGGGTCCCGTTCCTGACAGAGGAAGATATGGATACGATTTGCCAGATTCTACCCAGGACCCCAAAGGTGTGCAAATACTTTTTTGAGCGCGCGCTTGAGGCCTCGGGCCCCGAAGCTGTCCCGAAGCTGTATCAGGTGCTGAACGAACTTTCATTGTACGAAACCGCAGACCGCATGTACAGCATGCTAGTGAAACCCTTCGTACGCGAGGGGGATCCAGGACCTCGGATCTCGATCCAATTCGTTCAACCCGAACCGTGGCGGGTCTTGGAACAGGGCGAGCTTGTCATACGGACCAGAATCACTGTCCCCAGGGGCATGCTTGTGTACACGCTCGAGGAACTCATGTGGTACGCGCAGGGTAGGTTGGTCGTGAAAGCAGAGCCCGGGCACATGGTGCATTCCGAAACGGGCTACGGAATCACAAAAGGTGCTAACTGGACTCGGTTGGAACTCACCGGTTTTTTTGTGTGCGCGTGGGACATCTCGCTGATCGTGACAGAGTTCCACTGTGGAGCGTTCAGATCTTTCGCGCCTATGGTCGTGCTATCGGACAAGCGCGCGGGATCCCTGATTACGTTACTGGAGAACATTCACGTCCAGTGCGAGTGGAAACCCAGGCTGCACCCCGCTTGCAATTGTACCCGCGCGCTCATGAACTACATCAACCCAGAAGGCCTATGCTCACCCACGTGCATCGCGAGTCCGTTTTTGCATACGTCTAAAGGATTGGAGGGTAGCAAAAACGACTGGACGTTGCAAGTTTCACACACCGATCCGGACACCTCGATCGGAGGCGCGGGTCGGGTTCTGTACGGCTCGGTGACACCTAAAACGGAACGCTTCTGTCTTGTCACGACGGACATATTCTCACTCTCGCCCGGACCTAAGCGAAACGCTCCCGCGAAGCCTCTGGACGTGATGAGATGCGACGTGGTCCTTGTCGAATTCGACATCTGGCTAGAACCCCCTCCCCGGACTCTCGACGGCGAGAGATACATCACCTTAGCCGTGAGAGCTTCAGCTGAAGACGAGGCTAGACCGCAGGAGTTGTACATACCGCGAGCGGCAGAGGACACCCTGAACACTACAATATACCAGGGCTGGGGGGTTAAGATCGGCGTGAAGCTCAAATTCATGCACTCCGCCCGATCCGCCCCACGTCAGGTAGAGGTCGCGGCCGCACTCGACTGGCTATCGACCTTGCGCTCGCACCGCAAGCGAGCTCCGCGAGTGGTAGTCCTCCAAGTGGATGCGGGGACCGTGAACTCGTCAGACTTTGCGGCGATGGATAACTTGTACGGGTCGAGGTTAGAGCTGATCCCCGGGCTGTCTGCGAACGAGCTTGCGCACCTCATACGGACCAGAGGGCCCCGAAATTCCTCCCCCGATCGCCCACAACCTTGGGGGCAGGAGCGAGAGCACGCCGAGACCGCGTTGCGGGAGTTGGGGCTGCTTGTGTCCTCACACGGAGCCTATTTGAACCTGGACACGGTATCTGTGTTTCCTCGGAGCGAGACGGACTGCGAACGCGTGACACCGGGTCGCTGGATCGTAGGCGAGTACAACCCCGTGGATCAGTTCGCGCTCAGGTTACCCACCAATGAGCGTTACCCGGAGAGGATGGGACTGTTGGTCTTCGAGGAGCTGTGCGAGAGATCCAACAACCGCGCTGGGATAGTGGTCTCGGTACCCTCGGCCGACTACATCGTCCACGCTGGATGTGAACGGGTAGGGTTTAGCAACAGGCACGTGAAAACGGACCTAGGCGAGGGCTCGGACTGCAACAGGGTTCATTACTCCGTGGGGGAGCTCGCGGGGATCATCTCGGATATGGCCAAGTGGGGTGTGAGTAGATACTCCCTCGGGTACCTGGACTACACCTTTGGTAACTCGGAAGGCGTTCCGACCTTCACGGAGCTCTCGCGCATAATCACGGTCGCGGCAGAGAAGGTGCGGACTCTGCGTTACCGGTACATCAGGAACTCGACCTTCGGAGACGGCGGTTACGCTCGCGTGGACGGTGTGTACAAACTGCACGCGGGTATGTTCTTTCAGCTCGCGGCCGAGGAGCGGCCTATGACCAAAAGCTTCGCCCGGGTTTCGGAGATCCCGAACCTGAGGCTGGGTCTATCCTCGGACATGAACGTGGGCGCCCCGCTGCCCGTACGCAAACTCGTCACCCGGGACACGGTGGACGCGGTCGAGCTCGTCCCACACGGCGCGCAGGTCGTAGACCTGCGGTACAGGGAATGGTCGCGTTCGTAGATCGACACGCAAACAGAATCTGCACACATTCCCCGTCCACGTTTTCGCTCGGCGAAGGTCTCAAGTTACCTTCTCCTGGGGTACGGACCACCCTGAAACCTTTCTCCTTTGGGTCTGAACGGACTCGCTCTCCTCGGCCCACCCCGGGTCACTACACGCACACGGAGGAGTCTCTGATCTCCGAAGTGGCAAAGTACACCACGGAAGTGGGACCCATCATCAAAAATATGCTGCGGAACCTCGTGTTTCTGTATTGTCCTGACACGGACCCGAGTCAGGCCGCAAGTCTTCAGCTTTCGGAAGCTTACTATCAGAACACCCGCCATTGCGTGAGCGGGGCGAACGAGTCTCTCTTAGGTCACAGGGATCTCTTCTCTCGAATGGGTTCGCTGATCGCAAGGGACGAGAAGGCCTCCGGGTCGAGGATGAGACTACTGCAGTTCACGACCGCCCGCACCTCTGCGCTGTGCCTGAGCGCTACCCTGCTTGGTGTATTAATCAGCATTTCCTTAATTGCAACGCTGTGCTCAGCCAGTAAAGGTAATCGTTATAGGGAACCACCACGCTACAGGAAACAGCTATGATACCACCGCCTCCGTCACGATGAAGATTGCGTATTTCCCACCAGCTCTGGTTCTCAGGCTCATTCTTTACTCCTTGTCTAATCCACGCTGTAAATCCGAAACCTCTGTCCACGCTTCCGATTCCGTCACGGCCTCCCTGGATCACAGAGTGATACTCAGCCCTGGCAGGTGGAAGATACGCACACGCGAGTCGGGCGGCGTCTACCTAGCCTACCATTTCTTTCTAGGGTTCAACTGGACAGCGCTGGACTTTGTTTACCCAGAGTGTTCCCACGTGGCCTGCGGAGGTCTGCCCGATGACTATAACAAACAAGCAGGTTGTGATAACCTGTGCTACTCTGGCGCCTGGCTCGATGCCACGGTCGCGTTAAAAACAGCCACGCTCGACTACGAAAGGGCCGCGGCAGCGCTGAAAGCGGCCTTCCGCGACCTAGATGCTCTCACGGACACGCATATCATAAGCCGGCACTGGAGCGCGACAGACCCCGTATTCAGACTCTTGTCCTATCGCGGTAAGGTCTCGGCTTCGGATCCTCAAATCGTGGATGTGTTGGGACGCTACAGGACCCGGATCCACAAAGCTTCGGCCGACGTGGCAAATCATTTCCCGGACGGGTCACCGTACCCTACCCTCCCCACTGACCGTTTGGTCTCGGGGACCCACTACGGCACGGGTACGTTCGAGCGGGTCATGGACACTTGGAAGAGCGGCGCGTTGAAGATATCGGTTCAGCTCAACTCCGTCACGTTCGCCTTGCAGGGAGCTCACAACCGCTTACTCTCCTGCACGCAGGGTGTACACGGTTCGGATCTTACGGGGTGCGAACCCGGCTTCGTGACGGAGTATTACACCGACATACCCTTGGCGAGTAGATCGCTCTCGTCCTCTAGGCTCGTGATTGTCGTCAAGAGAGACACTTGGGATCCGATCGCCCTCTCCCGCTGGTATATGTCCTTTGTGGATTCTTCCAACGGTAACCGGACTTGTTGGCTGGACAGGCCCATGGTGAACGACACGCACGCAAACTACAGGGTCCCCCGGTGCGACTCCAGGGGGTATGCGAACCTTTGGAACCAGACGATGAAACGGTCTCGGCGTGTGAGGTGAACGAGAACGGGGAGATAAGCTTTGCGTGCCCCGTGGTGTGTGGATCCCCGTGCTTCGGTCCTATCTGTCACCAGCCCCGATCGGACAACTACACGTGGAAGACGGAGTCTCGCGGAACGCGCCTCGTAGACCCGAGACCGGTCCTGCGGAGCCAAAGCCCCAGGATACTCACGAAGGTCTACTCTCTATCCGAGGCCGACATACACACGTCTCTGGCCAGGGTTCGAGACCGAGAGGCTCAGTCGTCCGAGTTGCTGCTGCGAGGACGGGCCGTGTTACAGGAAATCGTCGAGTTGAGCGGAGCGGCTAGGAAATACATTGACAAAGTGGGAGTTGAGAATACGGTAGCGCGATCTCCGGGTCCAGAATGCTCAGAGTTGGAGCACACGATACACCGCTCCAGGGTCATGGCAGCTGTTTCGATCGCCCTCTCGGTTCTAACGTGCCCTTTATTGGTTGTCACGATTGTTACATGGAGGTCCGGCGCAACGAGCCGGATCTTACCTGTGAGGACTAAGAGTCTAGACACTCTTCTGTGAATGTGTGCTGAAATGCCCAAATTTTGGTTCGCGAAGAAAGACAAAGCACCTCTGGGAAAAAGAGATGTTCATCCGCTAAATCTTACACCGTACTCGTAAGGGGACATGGGATTGGTTCACAGAGACTTTTATTTATCCAACGCGCTGGTTCCGGGAAAACGGGTATTTAAGATCAACATTCGACTTAGACCTTACTCATCTAGGGTTCGTAGAGGAAACGAGACATGGCTTTATCTCGTTCAAACCTCCTAGGCTACCTGCTTGTCACACTAACCTTCGACATCCCTACAACCAGAGCGCTCGATCTGTCCGTTATACCAGGTGATAAAGCAGCGACCCCGCACGCGGGCGCGATTGACAGACCCGGTCGCTCCACAGTGCCTGCGAAGGTTACCACCGAGGCACCTGCAGACCCGGCAGCGTCCTACGCGGAGAACCTAACGAGGTACGAGAACGTGACATTCGAGAATCCTTCAGCCGCACCTAGTGCTCCTCCGGTTCTTGTCGCGACGCTGATTTGTCCGAACGAGAATCCGGACCACTTTCTGTCCATGGGCTGGTACTTGGTGGAACAGGGCAACGAGAACCACCGAGAAAGACGGGGGATATTTCGTTTCACTGATCGAGTTTACAACTACGGGCCCCTGAAAGATTCTCGCGTCAAGTATATCTTCACCAGCACAAAAGCCCTAGCGATCTACGACCACGCATGCAACCACACGGCGAACTACATGTGCGCTAGGTGGGCTAAGGTCGGCTCCAAGAACGAAGAATACAGTTTCTCCGTGGTCAACTGCACCGTGTTTCTGAATATTGACCTAGGAGCCCGTGAGGCTTCCAGAAACACTTCGCCTACCCCGCTCGCCTCCACTCTCGTCGCGTGGGCCGGACTCATGGTCGGGTTCATCTCTATGTATTAACATTACTCGCGCTAGCAACCCTTACCCCCACTTTTGTCAGCACAGTCACCGACCCTGCTTCTATACTCACTTGTATATATCGGTACAAAATCTTATACACTCTGACACGCGATGGCTTCTGCCAAACCTAATGTCCCCAGAACAAGAACCGACCCTAAGGATACGGGCATCCCACCGAAGCCGGCGCAGTTGATCCCGGATCGCAACAAATACGTCTACAGGCCAGGTCCGATGACCAGGTACACCAATGATGCGATTCTACCCATGGCACGCAAACGCAAAGTTAAGATCGAACTGCCTGAGACCCAGTACGCTACCGCTAAGCTGGTCGCCGCCCTGTGCTCTGCTGCGAAGGCCGACATCTGGGATGAGAACTGTGAGAAAGCCTTGGTCGAGTGTCTGCCTGTGAGAGAGCACCACAAGGCCTTCCTGTCTCACAACATGATGGTGACCATGATCGGCGCGGTCGTGGCCAGAGCTCTAGAAGAAGCAACCTGCAAAAAGAAACCACTGGACCTGCTGGCCGACCGACACTTCGTGAGAAGCATCGCGTGTCACGACTCCAGCAAGACCAGTTCGATGGAAGCAGCTGCGTACGCAGGTATCATGGCAGTACACATCGAAAAGAACCGGGATCGGGCCAAGCCCCGCGGATCCGAGCCGCGCAGAGAGCAGCTGTACGAGGCCGACGAGGTCTTGACAATGATGGCCGACTTTGGATTCAAGCACCATTACGAGAAAAACGCACATCACCCTGAGTACTTTGGCGGGGGTGAGATGACTGACGTTCACGTGGTGGAAGCCATCGTGGACGGGTTGGCCTGCATCTTCGAAAGAAACAAAGATCACACGGACGTGCCTTCCTGGCTGAACAAGTACTATCTCGCCAAGTTCGAGGGTCGCAACGGAGAGCTGGCCGTGAAAATCATGGGGGCTCTCAGAGTCCATATAACGGAAGCGGATTACAAAGCCTTGCAGGGCTTCAGGAGGTCCATCTTCTCTCTCATCGGAGAATCCATCCCCTGGGGCCTGGTATGCTGCACTCCCATGTGTTGCAAGGCTGTTCCGAGACCAGCAGCACCTGAGCGTGATCTAACGTCATGTTTTTTCTGAGAAACTATAATCCTATCCTATCTATATCCTATCTGTGAGCAACGCATTCTATAACCGTGTATGGCCTTGGTGCGCAATGAATGTTTTTTTTTATACTAATAAATCCCTGAATCAAAGTGTAACCTATCTTTTGTCTGGTTATTCGCACCGAACATATCATGTGTTACAGTTGCTTAGTGTCACCCGGAGCCCCCTATCTCAATTTTTGTCAATATTACTCGCTGACTTCCTTATAACTCTGGTCCTAACATTTATTTATCTTTTAAACCTTGGCTCTACAAGCTAGAGCGATTCCGGTAATATTGTTGCATGAATTAATGCACTCATGAAAGAATCAAATCAAATAAAAGACCAATCGAATACAGATAGGTGGTGTATGATGAATGAATGTTTTATTTCTTTTGGTTTGACATAATCACAATGACAAATAAACATCAAGAAAAAAAAGAAAAAATCCATAACTAATAACATAACAGAAAATAATATATACTTTCGATAAGTATATTTCATTCATCTACTATATACTCGGTCTGGGATATCGTTTTACGTGGATTATTGCATGAACGCTGCGTGGACGCTATCAGCCCTTCGCACCGCTCAGGTCTTGTGAAAGCCCAGGTTGCTTCGATAGTGTCCTTCAGCTCGTCTGTAATGCCGGATCTGGTGTGTCTTACCTGCCTCCGTAATTTCTCTATGGGGTCCGGGTCAGGGGAGTTTGGTCTGACCGTTCAAGTACAGTAGTACCATGGTATTACTATGCTTGATTAGCACAGACCAACTCCCCTCACCCGAACCCCATAGAGAAAAATACGGGCTATTGTCGAGAGGAAGATGAGACACACCGGACCCGATAATACAAACGAGTTGAAGGCCACTATCGAAGCGATCCTTGGCTTCCACAAGACCTGAGCGGTGCGAAGGGCTGATAGCGTCCACGCCTATTCTGTATCGAGACAGGAATTCATGCTTAAGGGGCCGGAATGAATTAATTTCATGTAATATTCTAAATTCACAATTTCTGAGATTTTGAATTGTTATTTTCTTGTGATGGGTTTTGTTTTATAAACTGTAAAACCATAGTCATCAAACATATAACAAATAAAGGCTTGAAATATATCAGTTTACATTTAATTACTCTATATAATACAGTTTTCTTTTCTCCTTTTCGAGACGAATCGCTGAAAACGAATCAAATTTTTGTTCTTAATTGAACAGCACCCGTGTGTACCAGTTATAATAGGTGCCAGCGATGGCCGATCACATCTAAGGAAACCTGTAAAGGCTTGGTTCTCCTCCATGCCGGTAGGGACCCAGCCCACGCGGTCCTTTTGGCAGCCCTAAACAGTGCGTGTACCCGTATAGGCGGGGAGTGCAACCGCCAGTCGAGTCGAAGGGCAGCTCCATCCACTCCGGGTCGTTATTGTCCAATATGCGCGCTGAATATACTGTAGAGAGTACGCCTTCGGAGCCCAGCACTTGTCCACTCATAACAACCGTTGCGTTTAAGGTGTACCAGGAGAGTAGGTTGAATCCGGTGACATCGCCCAGGGTCTCCAGCTCGCGCTCTGACAGGGAGTTCATGACAGAGCAGGCTCCGCTCGCGGAACTGAGAGGACACAGCCTCGGTTCTCCCGATGAACCTCCTACGTGAACGGTGCGCATCGCGCCCTCCAGGTCCAAGCTGTCTTCGGACAAGAGTTCTCTGGTGTAACTCACCGCGTGCCCGTCCATGGAGACCACGAGGCGGTTCTGATTGTCGAACCCGGACTCCCACGATATATTTTTGGTGGCGATGTCAACTTGGCGGTACGCGTCTGCTGCGTAGACACGGAGCCATAGGTCCACTCCGGGACCTTGAATCATTACGTAGAAGAACGCTTTGGTTCTCTGACATGAAATCTCACCTGTGCCTACGTACGCACCCGTGCGCTGCACGGCTCTGGCAGCCGCGAGTCCGCAGAGACTTTCGCAGTCGAGTTTACCTTCGAAGGGCCCTACCGCCCCGTGCGGGGGGACAGGCGCTGAGGACAAAGCGCCCGTCCAGCGCACGGGAGGATCCGCGTTCACGGGAAAGGCTTTCCAGACTCCTTCCCCCGCGCCTGCAGGTAAGGGCCCCTGGCATGTGGTGTGATCAGAGTTTCTGGTGAGTACACAGGGGAACGTGTCAGTCCAAGAGGCTTTGGTGGTTCTGGTGCAGCTGGCAGAGGTCACGGTGATCGAAACAAAATGCTCTCCGTAGTCCCCCAGCGCCCAGCCTGCGATGTGCCATTTGCATGCCCCGCGTCTGGAGATCCTGGTGGCCGAGGTGAGAGTGAGCTTGCGCAAGTGGGGCCTCTCGTCTAATACAGCATCGAGAGCCTTATGCAAAGGTCCCTGTTCCACGTACAGCCCGAGGCAAGTGGGGCACAGCAGGAGAGCGGAGAAGAGCAACAACGATGGGTCCATCTTACACAACTAGGTTCACCGCACGCCACGGATGCCTCTGTGTTTCGCTCTGCTGTAATATGTCACCTCGTACGAGATTGTTTGTCCGTGCGGGGGCACCCAGGATAGATGTGAGTAGGTTCCAACTATCAACTAAATATACAAACCAGCATTCGTCAATACCGCGAACCGTGTGGCAGTATGATAGGAAGGTGTTAGTAGTTTGTAACCTTCAAACCGCGGATGGATAGAAACAGCCTTGTTAGTGCGAGTTGGAACACGGTGTATAAAATACCATGGATCTCCTCCCATATCTTTTTTTGCACCGGAGATCCTCATACGCTAAAATGCAAACCCCCGATCGCCACAGGAAAAAACGGAAACAGTCACATGTCGCAAGGGAGTTGTTTCCCGAGGAGTCAGAGTCTCTAAACCCTCCGCATCCTGACATGTTACAATTTCCCAACTTGGACTTTGGTATGCGTGCGATGGGTAAGCTCGAACTGAAGCGCGCGCTTAGTGACCAATTGCATACGCACAGTGGAAATGCTGCTAACGCGACCGGGATCGACCATCCTAACCCTCAGGAGCTAACCGTTCACGGTGTGACAGACTACCAGAACCATCGGCTTGCATCCGTAGGCTGGTTTGTCCGCGTGATATCATTACAGTATACGGGCATCCCAGGGCGTCACTGTTTCCTGATTCCGGCTGTGAATGTCATGGACAGATACATAACCAGATGCGTAGACCTGGGTGAGGACCTGACTCTGCTATTGAAGAACGTGGGTAACATACGAGCAGCGTGCCTGTCGCTCTCCCTCAAGATGCACAATGTGTGCTCTACCGTTAAACCAGAGGACGTGTGCCTGGGGATCGACTGGGTGAACAAGGCGTTGGTGATAGACTCTTCCATAAGCAACGTGGGTGTACCAGGGTTGAACCTGTTCCATCTGCCCGACTTGAGGGGGATACAAGACGCTGAGAGGATGGTACTTAGCAAGCTGAGGGGCGCAGTGTTCCCCGCAAATGCGGAAAACCTTATCAATGTACTGTGCAAGTATCTTTTCCTGGATCACCTGGGCTGGCAAATTCCGTGCGAGCAGGCAGCCTTAGACAGTCTGATCGGAGAGGTTTCAATAAAGGCGAAGCAGTTACTAACAAAGACCGCACTGGACATCAAGTTGCTAGGTTTCAGGAGGTGGAAGTGCATCGTAGCCTGCTGCCTCGTCGCAGTGTCGACTCCCGCGAATCGCCGACCGGCTAGAATTCTGAGCGATAGTCTGACCTCGCTCTTGACAGAGCTGAAGCTTGGCGAGTTCACGCACACCGAGCTGCATGACATTGCAAGGTTATTGACAAAGGGCTGTGTGGTGTGCAACATTTCCTTTCTCGACTACAAGGTGCAGGAGTCTCTGCAAGCGTTATCCTCTATTACGTGCTGCAGGTGTGACACAAACCCTAATGCGCCTGGGCGGGGTGATCGCAACCTGAACAGTCACGCTAAGAAACTGAACAAAAACAAGCGAAATACCAAATGAGACAGTCCTGCTGTTATGTCTAGCGTAAGAATGATCTCATTATATCTAGTGCAATGTTCTGAAAGTAACATCTGATGGAATAAAGACATAAATATGTAACACTGCGTGTGTTATGTGAAAAGGAAAACAGTACACCGTGACATAACTTCTCAAATGCAAGAATGTTTTATTACTCAAGACAACACACCATTCGTATATAGGTAACAGTGATCTAGGTAACTAGGCGAGGAGCGAGTCGAGGGCAAGGGTCCTCCGGTTGAATTCGGTCCTCGTCACAATGCTAGAGCACGCTCCACCGATTTCACTTTCAAGGGTTTGTTTTCTAGCGCACGCCCGTTCTCCTCCACATCGGGCCTTTGGCGTAAACGTGCTTTCGGTTCAGTAAACCCGGCCTGTTTTAAAGCACCTTCCAGCCTCGTGTCACAGTATCTGACAGCGCCATGCATACCATGTGCGATGATCATCCCGGGTTGTCGATTCTTACAAATCCAAACGATCCCCTGTGACGGGCCAACGCTGTACCCCACTCTTATGTGTTTACCGTAGCGATGCTGAATTAGAGGCACGCCTATAATCCCCACGGAGATCAACGCATCCGCTCCGCCTTTGGTAGTTAGCTCACACCGGTCGAGGGTGAAGACATCCGTTGGACAGTCACACAGGCCCACGGGTAGCAACCATGCGCTGGGCGCAAACTCGGTTGCTTTTCATAGATGGTGGTCTTTTCCACAATCATGCAGTCTTGGCCATCCACGCATTTTAAGAATACCTTGTACATTTTTCTAGATATCTAGTCCCAGCAAGGTCTGTGCAAACCCTTAGTTGTACAACTGCTCACTGGACCGTGTACCACTGCGTAGCACACTCACACGCTCAAAGGATGAATCCCGTAACAGGGTGCGAACCTGTTAATACTTTGGTATTTACAACACACCTACCATGAAAACCCTTATCTTCCTGTTGAGCACCAGGGATTTTATTATTACCACATCCGAACTGGGTCCTTGTGTCCAACCCAGGGCTGGGGGGGATATCCAGTTGGGGTAGATGTATAAATATTGGTTGCGTTTGTAACTCTGGAGACACACACACAGGCCTGTTTCACACTCACGTGTACAAGAGATACAAAACGGGGAGAGAGACAGATACAGAGAGAGAGGTGCACCATGCAGAAACCAGAGCTTTACGTATTACATGGAAAGCAACGGTTCCAAAGTGGGCTTGTGGCATTCCCAGAGTACATGTTCTTTGCGATCGATGGCTATATATGGATCACGGGAACCCTTCACTGCTTGGTCTGCGCGTCTCCGCAAGGTGAAGAGCATCTAAATTATGCCCAGTGCCTGGGTATGATCGAACGTCTCAAAGCGCACCTCAAGCCTTTCAAACTGCGCGCGCCTATCGAAAACACTCCTTTGTTCGGCGAACAAAACTTTCACCTGGATTTCTCGGACATGGGAAAGCTAAGCGTGTTCCATACCCAGGATTTCAGTGTACTGGGAGATCCCGCAAATATGCAATTCCTACAAGGAACGAAAGATTTGCATGCGTGTCAGGAATGCAGAGTCTTAGTGTGGAACTTTATGCCTAACGAGACATTGCTGGGTGAGCACATCTATCACTCCAACCTACAAGGCTTGAGCTGTGGCTACCTTAAAGCCGTGTATCGGAACCGAGAACACGAGTTGAACTTAGCGCTGGGTAGAGAACGGTACAAAAAAGGAACCGTTGCGTTCCCAGATGCTCTCCTGAAGTCCCATTACGGGTACGCTGAGATCGGCGGACTGTACTTGTGTGTTATGTGCAGTCAGGAGATTCTACGGGTCCCGTTTCTACCCCAAGGGGGTCATGCACCATACTGCGGTGAAATGAAAGACTCCCTTAGGACGAAGCTCGTGAATGAGAGAATTTGAATGTGAAAAGTGTGGACCCTTTTCGTTCCTCCGTATGTGACAGCACACTGTATCTTGTATCCACCTGTGATGTATTTATACTAGGTGTGTCTCAAGCTGTATTACTAAGTGATATTGTGTTGTAAAGTAATAAAAATAAAATAAAAAACACGTGAAATTAACGTTTCTGTGTCTTTTTCTTTCTTTATAAGTGCTACAAAGCACAAAAACGTATAGGGACAGAGACCTTGTATAGGGACGGAGACCTTATTCGCATACGTATAGGAACGGAGACCTTGTATAGGGACGGAGACCTTATTCGCTCTCTTTAAAGTGATGAGATTTATATTAGGCTCTCCGGTATCACTCTCTCAGTGACAGGGCTAGAGTTTACATGATGCTCCAAAACGGAATGGTTGAGTACGTCAACGTAGGCTCGGACGGTGTACCCGCCAGTTCTCTAGCTGGGGGTGAAGCACTGGACAACGAGACCAGGCAACTGATGATATGTTTATTAGGAGAATTCGGAGGGCTCGTGAGGCCTACTAGTACCGATACCGACGCTCTGGTAACAATGAGAAAAGTTGTGTACGGGCTCCTGGATACCCACGGGTGTAGATTTAAAGGTAGATATTTGTTTTAATGATGATGTGACTGTGATGGGGCATCCGTGGCTACACGTAACATATATCTTTTTTTTGTTTTTATTTTCTTTTCCTTTCTTCTAAGGCATGGTAAACACCCTGGTATTGGAGGACAGAAGAGACCTATCGAATGCCTTAAATGAAGTAGCTTGCGAAGTCTTCAAAGACGGGGTCTGCAACTGGGGTCGCATATCCAGCCTGGTTGCCTTTGGGGTTGAGTTTTCTCTGCTCTTGAAGGAGAAAGGTCTAGAGAACTCTGTGGAGCTGGTGGGAGATGCGATCTCGACCTATCTGCTGACTTACCAGAAGGAGTGGCTGATCGAAAACAACTCTTGGGTCAGTTCCTTAAATGATAGAGCACAGTTCAACCCTTGTCACTCTATGCCTTTAATCTAACGTGTGTGTGTGTGTGTGTGTTTGTGTGTATTTTTTCTTTCTTTCTTTATTCTGTACAGGAAGGATTTGCGAAGGTCTTTCGGGGCTACACGTCGTCATCAAGTTACGGACTCCGTGTCTTTACTGTATGGGCTTGTATTGCAACACTGACCTTGTTGATCATATGAATACAATTGTTCCATCTACCTGGATGATGATAAATTGTGACTGTACCATATGTGTGTGTGTGTGTACATTTGTTCATTTTACAATGATACCAGGGTCAAGATGTGTTAATCTCAGTACATACTTTATTATGTTCATTACAACAATGTGACTATAATACATCTGATATATCCATGGGGGTAGGAAATATTTCGGGCTCCTGATTACAGGGTTCATCAAACCACGGTAAGGAGCGTAGCATTCTGTGCGTGCCGGTCAGATCAAGCGCCGTATGGTTCAGGATACCAGGCCGAAAGTCACTCTGTGCTAGAAGGGAATTCGATCTCGGATCCTGGATGTCAGAAAGCTCACACATACTAGAGATGATATCTGAGATCTCTGTAAACTCACTGTCCTCCAAGAGGTTGATATCCTTAGAGGTTTCCGTAAACACACTCTCCTCCAAAAACTCCTCGTCCTTGAAGATTTCCTCCGTAAACTCTTGAGACTCCGCATGGATCTCGGCTAAGATCTCTGCATACGTTTTAGACCCAAAAGGGATCTCCTCGAAGAGCTCTGTAATATCTTGTGATTCGGTGTAGACAGCCTCCTCCGAAGACCGTTTCCCACACCCAGGCATCCCCTCCGTAAACTCTTGAGACTCCGCATGGATCTCGGCTAAGATCTCTGCATACGTTTTAGACCCAAAACGGATCTCCTCGGAGAGCTCTGTAATCTCTTGTGATTCGGTGTAGACAGCCTCCTCCGAAGACCGTTTCCCACACCCAGGCATCCCCGGAGCTGACAAGTTACGCTGGTCTAGGGTATTACTAAGAACTCTGCGATGGGACCCGATGCCGATATTCCACTCACTAGCCATGTTCACCGTATCATTCGCAGTAGACACCCACCGTGAGTCATACGTGTCACTGCGGACAGTCTCCTTGGCATACAGGTGGTCACTCCGCATGTCACGCATATCCCCTGTCCGGTACGATTCAGAGTTTGGCAGGGACACACGGTGACCGTGTTCAATGCTCACCATTAATTCGCTCATGGTAGAAAAACATAAGCGTTTGAACGGAAGCTGGTCCGGGTACAGCACACAACCTTTCGCGGTATCACCACTAAATATCTGAATCGTAACAGGCTGACAGCGTAGCTCGGCCTCGGTGTCACTAGGGAGCCCCTGCATAATATAGGGAAGTGGTGCACACGCAGCTCGTAGCTGAAGGTCTCTGGTAACTACTCTGATAGTGAGTGCATAGGGTCCGTGGATCTGATCCTACTTTTCACGCAGTTCAACGGGGTAGCAATCGTACGAAAGCGGTTTCTCTCAGAGAGATATGGACAAACTGGGTGTGAAGCGTAGAGCCTTAATAATCATGGAGTCCGACCGGGAGGGTTTCTGTCAGCGAGATATGCACACACTGGGTGTGAAGCGTAGAGCCTTAATAATCATGGAGTCCGACCGGCAATAAATCATACAACCGTGCTTGACTTCGCTCGCGCTGAACAGAAAACCTTATTACAAAATAGCCATCTAACACAGGGTTGGGTGAACCGTGCTCATCCAACCGGTAATACATTCGGACCTCCTTATAAGAGGAAAAAAAAACCTCCACTCTCATCACCTTACAGCTAGTGCCCTTGTGGTCCTTAGTCACAGCTCCGCGCGCCAAGTAAATATCGAGAACTGCCTGAAGCTTCCAACCGGGTGCACACTGATTCCATAGTTTGCAGCCCCAGGCACGATATCACAGCTCGGTGCACGTGACACGATGGAGAACTACGTAAATACGGAACTTCTTGGCCAAGGCTCATACGGGACCGTATACAAAGTCAAGTCTGCGAAAGATGGACAGGTGTTCGCCATGAAACATTTCCAACACGGTGTAAACGATACGACCGTGAGAGAACTGTCCTGTCTTTCTGCACTACGTGATCATCCGCATGTGATCCAGATGCTCGATTGCTTCGATTGTCAAGGTGGGATAGTCATGCTCATGACCTACATCCCATACACTCTGAGTCAAGCAATTCACAACAGACTCATTATGTCATCCTTCCACGAAGACAGCTGTACGCTGGAGCATTTGTCGACCACCCCGTTGGGTTTCGTGGCTCATTTTTCTGTGCAGGTAGCTAACGCCTTATCATTCATGCACAGACTGAATATATTGCACAGGGACTTAACGCCTAACAACGTGCTTTTGACAGACGATCTTACCGTCAAGGTGGCTGACTTTGGCCTCTCGAGTCTAACATCGGATAGGATGAGCACATCTGTGACCGCGAAGGCTTACAGGGCCCCTGAATTATTCCACGTGGAGGAGTGTATTCCATACACTTGTGCCATAGACACGTGGAGCCTGGGGTGATGGTAGCGGACGCAATGGAAGGTTGTGTGGTATTCTCTCATCTTGACAGTGGAGAGTTGTCCAAGCGCAAGCAATGTTTAACCACTCCAAGTCCCGAAAAGCGCACCACAGCCACAAGCTCGGATCTTGACACGATGATGCCTAATGTTATGAAGTGCGGGTTAGCTAAAAGAATCGTGCTCAGGCTGTTAACATTTTGCCCACAGGAAAGACTTACGGCTCACGAGCTGCTACAAGACACAGAGTGGACCAAGGTTGCTGCTAGTATGACCGAGGAAGACAAGGCCGTGATCAGATCCGTGCTTCATGTGAGGATCAATATGTACCATTGTGATGAAGTGTGGGATAGCGCAACGTAATCGTGCTCGGGCTCTTGACACTTTGCATGTTGTCCCAGCGAAAGACTTATGACTCACGAGCTGCTACAAGACACAGAGTGGACCCAGGTTGCTGCTGGTACGAGCGAGGAATATGAGGACGTGATCAGATCCGTGCTTCGTGCGGTGATTTAAAAAAAAATTTGCTTTGTGCGGGGATTAAGAAATAAATAAATAAATTACATAAAGAAAAGGTTTGATTCTACATTGCGGATGATGTGCAGGTCTTTTTATTTTTTATGCATTTGTTTAATGTTCATACAGGTTTCATGATATACGGAGTGTGCATTCCCATTAAAACACTATATACGTTTAATGTGTGTCTAATAAAGTATCAAAGAGACTTGTTGGAAAGTGTTTGTATTATGTCAGTGCAACAACATACAGGAATACATTTCTGCACAAATGACTAAAATAAAGAAAATGCTTGCTTCTACATGGTGCTGTGTAGGTCTTTTATTCATTTTTTTATGTATTTATTTAATGTTCATACAGGGTTCATGATATATGGAGTGTACATTCCCATTAAAAACTACATGCGCTTAATGTGTGTCTAATACAGTATCAAAGAGACCTGTTGAAAAGTGTTTTTGTTTTGTAAGAAAAAAGTATGGCTACATTACATATGTAGGGAATTATATACTTGTACCTATCTCGATGTAAGCTAAATATATGTATAAGAAAGGACACATGATTACGTAGTGCAACAAAATACAGGAATATAGTTTGTATTATTCGCATGCAACAACATACAGGAATAGAGTTTGCACTATTATTCGTATGACACGCTATAAACCTACGTGTACTTGCTATATTGCGGACAGCAGCGGTAACATGATAATGAGAAAGGGTTGTAAGATTCTACATGTTTTGAGAATGCACCCACAGGATTTCCACGATCTTTCAAGTTCTTCTTGCATCCTCTTCAAGACCCGTATACCTGCAGAGAGAGGACAACACAAAGTTAACTTAATGTGAAGACCGTTACACTAATTCTAAGCAAACCATGGACACCGAAGCACTACGCACTCTCACTATCGCTAACGTTGTGTAGTGTCACGCTTGTTTTGACATCTTCCAACATCTTCAGATCCGGCATCGGAACCATTGATCCCCTTACAGTCTCCGCAGTGGTGGAACGGTTGCAGACCGCGAGATTGACATCCGAACAGAAAGTGTCAGACTTGGCAGAATTTGCCATCAGAGTGAAAGTCTTGTTCCCTACCCTGTAAGTGCCTTCGTCGGTACATGTTAGGAACCGAATGCTAACTTGTTTTCCCGCAGAGGTCCCCTTGAGATCGTATATGCTGGCACTAGCGTATACGGTTCGATCGTCTTTGTAGAATGGCTCGGAGGGAGTCTCCAGGTGTCCCGGCAACGTGACAGTGTGTCCCAGTGTGCCGTTTATGGTCACAGGTGCACGTTTGTCGTCTGTGAAACCAGGTGCCCTTTTCAACACACTACACTCGAGAGTCATCACCGCTACACACAGCAGAGTCATTCTCATAGGATCGTACATCATTGTAGCGGTTGTGCGTACACCAGTGTGAGAAGAGCTAGGAGTCTCTAACGTACAAGCAGTGCAGCGTGGGCCCTTTTTATACACGCTGAAACCGCGTGATGTCACAACCAAGAACCCCCCCCCCTGATCCTAACAATGCAACCTTGAAGGGTTAGGACCGGCCGACCGCAGCAGAACCATCCACCCGGGTTGCCGTTCGAACGTTTTCACTGGAGCTGGGACGCACACTCTGCACTTGTTCGGTCGGATGAGGCAGCTTCGAACACACTGAAGCGCCCGGTCGGACGTTTCGCTGTTCGGATCGGACGGCTGCGAACACACTAAAGCGCCCGGTCGGACGTTTCGCTGTTCGGATCGGACGGCTGCGAACACACTAAAGCGCCCGGTCGGACATTTCGCTGTTCTGATCGGCCGGCTTCGAACACACTAAAGCGCCCGGTCGGACGTTTCGCTGTTCGGATCGGGCAGCTGCGAACACACTAAAGCGCCCGGTCGGACATTTCGCTGTTCTGATCGGCCGGCTTCGAACACACTAAAGCGCCCGGTCGGACGTTTCGCTGTTCGGATCGGGCAGCTGCGAACACACTAAAGCGCCCGGTCGGACATTTCGCTGTTCTGATCGGCCGGCTTCGAACACACTAAAGCGCCCGGTCGGACGTTTCGCTGTTCGGATCGGGCAGCTGCGAACACACTAAAGCGCCCGGTCGGACGTTTCGCTGTTCGGATCGTCCGGCTTCGAACACACTAAAGCGCCCGACCGGGCGTTTCACTGTTCGGATTGTGCAGTGTAGAACAGACTGAAGTGCCCGGTCGGACGTTTCACTCCAGCTCCAGGACTAATGGTGCGCACATTCATTAGCTCACAGGTGCCCGGTTGGACTTTTTTGTGAGCGAAATCATAAGTATATATATATATATATATATATATATATATATATATATATATATATATATATATATATATCGAACATCGATAAAATGTTTACATCCTGTAGAGGGTGCGCTCATACCTTAGAACACTTTTTACAAAAAACAACACGGGTTTTGAAACATAAACCTTTATCAAACAGTTATACACATAGATACTGGTTATTGACCCATACATACGTTTTTTCTTTTGGGGGGGCGGGGCGGGCATTTATCAGTTCCAACATATAAAGAAAGAAAACAAACCGTGACAAGGTTTCACTCGCACTCAACTTAAAGAACCAGGAGCGGTGCTTCAAAGAGCGTAAATATTACCTATAATGACACAAATCGTCAATGGCACGTTCGGTAATGCTACCTGCGAGGATATAGGGTATAACCACCCAAATCCAAAACCGCAATGTTACCATCTCTACGAGATCAGCCGCAGCCTGTACCTGCCTTTATTACACATGCTTGTTATTATCACGGGCTTGGTTGTCAACCTGATCATGCTCAAGATGCTCCATCGTGCTCGGTCCGAGGGTCCGCACGGACGAAGGAGAAAACTCGGTACTCTCGAATTCGTTTTTTCGTTTGTGGGAGTCTGCAACGTAACCATATTGCTGCTAACTATTCCGGTTTCGGTCACTGATGCGCTTCGAGTGGAGGGTATGGTGTTTGGCTACCTTGTGTGCAAACTGACCAAAGGGTTGATCTCGGTAAGTGGCTCCTCTCTATCTATCACCGTACTACACACAAGAAAGTCTTGTTTGCTCGGCTAATGTTCCCCCCCCCCCCCCCCGCCCTATGTTTTTTTTCCTTTGTTTCACAGTTTTGTTTTCAGTACGGAATACTTCTGATGGTGTATGTCAACATCGAGAGGTTCATAACGGTGGTGCGAGGACTACGAGAACCGCACAACAAGAAACGTAGCATGAGTAGAAGGAGGTTCGCCACGCGATTGTGCGCGTCCATGCCTGCGCTCTTTGCTCTCCTGGACATGTGCCATTTCAACGTGCGCCACCCATCTGGGAATAGCACCATGTGTTTCTACGGTATGAGGACAGAATTTAAGGATGCTCTGTTCTGGATCAGAATTATCATAGACTTCATCTTACCCTTCACCGTTCTCATTTACTGTAACGGGATGGTAGTATACAGTGTGAAGAAGCACATTGAACATAATGCACTGGCAAGTAATATGAAAAGGGCTCAGGTTTTACCTGTCCTCACTGTAACATTCTTTGTGTGCTGCTGGATACCTTGGATCGCTAGCACCATATATTATCGATCTCACGAGGAGTGTGACGAGATTATGTATGTGGTGCTCAATGTTTGCAAAGCTACAGGAAACATGCACTGTACCACAAGTGCGGCTTTGTATCTCATCATGAGGTACCGTGGGGGTACAAGGAACTACCTATCCAGTTTCCGTAGCTCAACTAGTCTTCCTAAACTACGGAGGAGCAAAGTGTGACCGGAGCGTTCCGGGGGGTGGGGGGGGGCTCCATCTCTAATAAAAGTGTGTAATGTGACAAGGCTTACAGTAATAGGTGTAACCACCGCTACCTGATTTGAAATGTGATGTGCTCTTTCTGTGCTTTTTCTATACTCTGTGTTTGTGTGTGTGTATGTGTGTGTGTGTGTGTGTGTGTAATAAACTTGTGTTTTCTGAACCAGCCGTGTGTTGGTTATCATTCCAAACTGTGCAAGAAAATCACAAACCTTCTCAATGTGTCCAGAGAAAATTGACTTTATTGAACAAAGGATCAGTGGTTTCAAATGATAAATAAAAATAAAATAATTAGGATGAAGCTCACCCTCGTAAAGACTTCAGTCAAATGGGACATTCCCATGTTCGCGAGTACCTTCAGAACTACCTGGTCAGGTGCATGGCGTTGCACACTCTGCTCCTCTCGCCCCTCTGAAAGGATTACCGGAACGGGTTTAGACCGGGAATTCATTATTCTTTATTTGTTTATTCATTTATTTATTTTTAAACTGATGCATGTATCCCTTTAGTTGGTCCCTTTTCTTTAGTACAGACTACTGCACACGAATGAACGTGTCTTACAGAACAGAAATGTTCCATGCAAACCTGATCTCTCTCTCTCTCTCTCTCTCTCTCTCTCTCTCTCTCTCTCTCTCTCTCTCTCTCTCTCTCTCTCTCTCTCTCTCTCTCTCTCTCTCTCTCTTGTCTAAGGACTCATCTAACAGACAGATAAAGTGGTTCATGTGCACAATTTTTATTTTTATTCGAAACACACGTAAATAAACAATTGTATTCTTTCACAATACATACAAAACCTGATACTGCGTGCACCGTAAGCCAAAACATAAAACACTCCACTGTGCGTAAATGTCATGCTCTGTCAGCATCCACAACCAGGGTGCGTCTTCTCCGTTTCGCCCTCGGCACGTCCACTGAGTCTCTTGACCCCCGATCGTTATTCCTTTTGCGGTTCTTCCGTTTCACCCTCCGCGCGTCCACAGAGTCTCCGGACCTCTGATCTGTATTCCTGCTCGCCACATTCAACTGTCCCGTGGCTCGAATGCGAGGTCTACGCTCCCCCTCGTTACCATAATCCCGAAGCCTGCCTGTCCTCAAAGCGAGCGCCGCGTCTCCGTTCGAGCCTCGAAGAATCGCAATCGTGGCACTGAGTTTCGGACACTGGCTGGGCGTCGCGGTTAAACACTCACCCTTCGCGACCATAATGCTTGCAGCGTAGTCTCTTTTCAACATCTCTACCGTGAACGCTTGGGTCCCGTGCACGCTGTTGAACACATCGGCTGCGTCCTTCCACTCCCAATCCTCCTCTAGCACGATCAGGCTACCGCGATCGTCGCAGTTTACTGTCAAAAGTATCTTGTCCTGGTGATACACGGTCCGCGTTGTGCAAAACGAGCTTAGGTTTTCTACGGGTACGCCCGAGTACTCCGCGTCGTAAACGCACAGTCTGGGCCCGTGGAAGGTGCGCCTCGGGCCTAGTCTGGATTCCTTCCAGTGGTCGTGATCCAGCGCTCCCTCGGGTGCTTTCCGAGACATCGCCTCCCTGATCACCCCTCCGTAATACAAGGGTGCCGAGCATTGAAACTTCTCAGCTCCGATCGCACACTTCTCGAACGTGAGCTCTTTCAGGGGCTCTACGCCAGCCGTCGCTTCCAGTATCAAAGAGCGCACCGGGTCCTCGCGGAAGTCCAAGGAGAACGCCAATCTGCCGGGCTGCCCTTGATCGAAACCGTGAGCGCTTTCGTATTCTCCGGCTTCGTAAGACTTCATCATCTCTACCTTCACCTGATTCCAAAAGCCCGTGTGAGAACTCGCCGCGTATAGGGCCAGCATATCGTACACGGCTTCGAGCGGGACCGTGAGAAAAGTTACTTTTCCTTTTGCTATTGTGCACGTGCACAGCTTGTAGTTCACAGTGGCAGAGGAAGAGGAGGACTTGCGCCCCGGGACCTGGCACTCGGAACACAAGCTGAGCATCTGGTGCGCGACATCTTCTCCGCCCTTGATATCTATCTCGGAAAAGGTCATTTTGTCTACCCCCGAAATGCACAAGTGTCCTTTTTTCACGGTATACTTCACGTCCCGGTCCCGCTGCTTTTTGGTATGGGTTAGAACGTAACCGAGCATCGCGCAGGCGAACCAACCCTGCGTGTCGATCACCCGGGGGCATATGTCCGGCAGACAGGCCGCAGCGCACAACTTGTACACCGCGTTGGTCTCGATGCAAATCTGTCCGAAGTTTAGTCTGTTCAGAGCGTTCATTCTGTTTCGGTCCAACTGCTTCATGTAAGCCCTCACGTTAGGATAAACCCCCTCATCCGGAATCTCGGTCCACGGAGGAATCCAAATATCGAACACAAAGTGACACGCCAACTTCATAGCCTCAGCAAACACAAGCTGGTTGATGCAGAACGAATCCCTCAGACTTGGGCGCGCCCTGCGCACGATATGGCTCTTGTATAGAGAGGTCACGCATGCCTGTCTCGCTGTGTCGAACCTGACACTGAATTGCATAAGCTCGGACTCTGCGATCATCGTGGCGGACTGGACCAGGTTCTGCCTGTACAGGCACACCGCGGATATAGTCTCCATCTTGAGTCTCTCGATCGTGTCACGTATCTGCACGGTGCTGCGCGTGCGGGACACTCGCTCGGGGAACTCGGATTCCATGATCAGACACCGGTCTGCCCACGCTTTGCTCACGAATCCCAGGGTGTTGGTGTTCCACACGAAGCCGCAGTTGTGCACCGCTTGATACTTGATGGTGTCGACCTGGCCGGTGCTTATGTCTCTGGTCACCACATCGCTCTCCAGTACGCTGGTGTCCAATAGGTTTTTGAACGTGTTGGGGATCACGTTAGACTCCCGGTCTACGGATTTCACGTTCTTTTCGTGGGTTATGTGAGCGTCGTCGATCATGACCACGCAACCGCTCCGCTTCGCTTTGTACTTGAACGCTTGCGGGGTGAACGAAGTGAGTGTCTCTATGCATCCTACGGGTCTGAACAGGTAGTTCAGAACGTTGTTCGCGTAGCTCTTGCCCTCTCCCGGTCCGGTCTTGTTGAAGATCATCATTCGTTCGATCGTGTACCTGGGAGCGGTGTTGACTATGATGTAATTGAACGTGGTGGACGCCTGAAACAACCTGCCCACTTGCAGGCTTTCGCAAAACAAGTAGCGCACCAACGCGTGGTCGTACACTTTGACCGAATCCAGAGCGCTGGGCTTCTCCGAATAGTCATCGTGATTGCCGGGTGCCAGGTACAAAGACTCGTGGATCTCTCGGAGTCTGTGAGCGATGGACAAGCTCGAGTTGCTCATCTTGTCGCCCGTCAAGTCCATCAAACCCTCGTACAGCTTGGATCCGTTCTGGCTGAACCGGTTCTTGGCCAGGACCTTGAAGACCATGCACGCTATGCTCTCAAACGGCATTAATCCTCCGTGCTGGAGTTTCAATTCTTTGCTCAGACGCTCCAGTTTAGCCAGATGAGGGTATAGGTTCGCAAAGTAGTAGCTGTGGTCGTCTCTGCTCACAAGGAAGGGGTGCCGATCGGACGAGTTGTAGAAACACGAGTACGCGGTTTGACACTCCCCTCTGCACGCTTCGCATAGGCCCTCTGCCCGCTTGCAATGACACCGTCCGTTGTTCAGCAAAGAGGCTAGCCCTCGCGTTCTACGTTTAGTCTTTATGTCCCACAAAACCTTCTCGATGCGAACGATCGCGATCGGCATGTGCCTATGGATCAGCGATTTGACAAACAAGTCCGGGCTTTCGCTCTCGATGAGTTTCTCAAGAGAGTATCTGAATACCAAGAGTCCTCCCACGTCCACCTCGCTACATCCTGCGCCGCCTACGCGTCTCGTGAAGTCTTTCAGTCTATCCACAAATCTCACATCCCCTCCGACTTTCACGTTGTACTTGGTTTGCAAAACATTGTGTTTCAGCCACTGTGCGCCGCTGAGTTTGGACAAGAGCGACCGGAACAGCGACTCGCCTTCTCCTCTACTTGCGCTGTCCGTAGTCCTACCTATGGAATCATCCAAGGTTTTGAGATTCAGGCGCTCTATAGGCTCGGGTAAGACGACCGTCTGCCTCCCCGATTGGCATACTGGCGTGTACATAGACCCCTGTAGCTCCTTGACCTTCTTCTTGTCAATCTTGTTAGCATTCAGAGTGTCGCTGCGGATATCCACCCAGTCAAACATCGAGCTCAGCTCTCCCTTGCTGTCTCTCATGAGGATCATTGCGTTGTTGATAGAGGACACCTTTTTCCTCACCAACTGCAATCTCATGAACGCGTTGAACGCATGGTCCAGCAATTCGGTCGTGTCAGCTGAGTTCGGCTCAAGGGAGCGCGTATGGCTTGCTGCGGCGTACTCAGCTTCGTCACCTCGGAACACGTCCATGTCGACGAGTGAGTCCATCGTACCGAACAACCCGGTGGGTTCCACGTCGGGGGCGGACGAAGAGCGAGCGTTTCTCGTTTCGCAGGAGTCCTCCTTGTCCATATCTAGAACGAAACAAAAAAGGCGCCCGTGTGCGAAGTCCTCTCTGACGGGGGGCGACATGCTGCAAAAGTCTGGGTTTTCTAGAGTCACTTGGAGAAACTCCCCTTTGAAGCAGTATGTCAGGTAAAGGAGAAATTGAAAGTTCGCACGGTCGTTTGGTGTTAAAGCGCCAAAGGACAACTCGTCAGAGTGTTTATCGTACAACATGTCAGTTTCAACCGCAAAGAACAAGGCTCTCCTGTTGTCCGGTAGTTTGACCCTTTGCACTACTGCTGTGTTTGCATATCTGTGAGGCAACACTGTACACTCGGCGGCCACAGTTTTACCTTTCTTAGCTGCCATGCTTATGTGAGTTCTATGCTGAAATTGTTGTGCTGAGCTGGGCTTGGCCCTAATATAGTTGGCTGAAAACCTTCAGCTGTGGGTGTGCATGGGCTGTGGTTGGAGTGTTGACCACACACACCCGATTCAGCTTAGCACGGTTGAAGGATCTCAAGGGTCTAACTTTGTCCGTGTTTGGAACAGTTCAGCCTCAGCACGCTTTCGGACAATCTCAAGGCTTCAGTTTTATACGGTCGGACGTTCTCGGGCGGTTGGATTACTGAAACAAACAGAAGAAAAAAAAAACTCTCACTGAGCTCCAGTCTTGCACGGTCGGACGTTCCCGGGTGGTTGGATTACTGAAACAAAAAGAAGAAAGAAAAGTCTCTCTGAGCTTGAGTTTAGTGCGTTCGGACGTTCTTGTCCGGTTGGATTACTGAAACAAAAACAGAAGAAAAGAAAAGTCTGTATGTGCTCCAGTCTTGCACGGTCGGATGATCTCAAGCTGAAACAAACAGCAGAAAAAGAAAATCTCCCTGGGGCGTGCGCGGTCGGAAGATCTGAAGCTCCAGCGTAGTGTGCTCGGACCAGATTTTCTTTTTTTTTTCCTTTTAGTGTTTGGAACAGTACAGCCTCGCGTGATTGGACGATCACAAACCCCAGCTTAGTCTGCTCGGATGAACGGACATGTTCATCCTTGTTGTGAGAGCTCCCACACTTGGACTATGTCTGCGTATGGTACACGGGATTGTAAATGGGGATGTTTTTTTCCAAATAGTTTAGAAGTTAAGACTAACACGGGAAAGGATTCCTTTTTTTTCTTTTATACTGGAAATAGATTTTGGAATATGTTACCTGGTACACTCAGGTTAATCAGAATTAAGGAAGTTTTTTTTTAAATACCCTGGAACAATGGCTTAGAGGCCAACTGTAAGACCATGAAATACCTCAAATATGAGTATGAGTAAACAGTGATTGTGTGAGTGTGCTTTCTTTTTGCAAATAATAAAGTGTTACTGTGTTAACCCGTGTTCTGTCATCACTTGGTCTTCTACCACCACCCAACCCATGCCTCAGCTCTTACATTATCCTCTTTCCCTGAAGCGTACAAGCGCAACCACACATAAACACTGTCACATATAGACCGTTTATTTGAGCATTAAGAGGTACATCTTTTTTTTTCAAACAAAAAAAACAAATCACAAAAAAAAAGCACACACACAAAAACAGAAAAAAAAGTACAATGTTCTAGTTGTCTACAACATTTTATTCCGCCTCTTTGTATAGTTAGGTACTCCGCCTCCGCCTGCTCCACCGCCACCAGCTCCGCAAAAAAACATGTAAGCAATCCCCGCTGAGAGCGCTGAGCACCAAGCCATGAGTATAGCTACAGAGGTCCACAGGGCCGCGTCGCTGGCGAACCCGGAAAGCCACCCGCCGAACGTTACCCTGTTGCCCGTGATCTCATCATACCGCTTATCGAACTGTTCTAGGTTTCTTGTTATGTTGTCCAGGTCCTCTCGCACGTCCAGGAGCTTTACGCTGGTGTTTATGGCCTGCAGTATGGCCACTTCGGGAACCCCCAGAAAAGTGTCTTTCAGTAGATCTGAGAAGGACACGGGTCCGTCTGAAATGTGCAACCTTGAGAACGGTTTGAGAGGAGGAGAATCGATCTCTACCGCGGCCGAGCCCTCCATCCAAGTGACTTTCTTGTCCTGATAACAAATACCTCTGTGACAGGGGGCGCACACGGTCCTGCACTCACCCGGATCCTTCGCGCACCTAAGGTACCTCGTGTGAGGCTCGGGCTTGTGACAGTACTTTCCGTAACACTTGGACGGTTCGTAATACCGGCCATCTATCAACCACGCGTCGTAGTCGGGCCAGCAGGGGACTCCGTCCGTGCTCATTTTGGGTATGGGTATGACCCCTCTGACTACGGTCTTCTCGACAGTCCCAGGGATGGAGTGTACTATAAAAAGCTTTCTGTCTTTGTACAGGGCCGCCCCGACTGTAGGGAAGTCTGACAGACCCGGGTGCTCCTGCATGACTGTCATACCGCTGGGGCAGCTTCCCGAACGCTTTGCGGCGATCTGCCTCAGACAGTTTTCCACTCCTCTGGCCATGAACCTGGTGTGCATGGCCGCTTGGGTCATCTGATGGGTGACACTCTGCATCTGAGCGTACCACATTTGATAACTGGCCATGACCGAGAATTTTACGTTGGTATCGCGCATAGCAGCCTCCGTGTTCCTCATCATCGCGTCCCTCATCATGGCAAAGTTGCTGTTGACAATCTCGTTGTTTTTCTGTATCTTATTCTCCTGCTCGTCGATCCTGCCGTTGACCAGTGCCACGTTCATGTCCAGCTTGTTGCTCACTTCTACGAGCGTGTTGGACACCGCCATGTACGAATTCTTGAGGGAGTCCATTTGCTCCTGTAAGTCGTCCACCCTATTGGAAACGTGCCACGCGAGACCCAAGGCCGCCCCCCCGGTCACCAAACCGACGATGAACCTCTTGCGCCTAGTCCGACCTCCCTGCTGCTGCTGGTGATGCGGTTTGTCGAGCCACGGGAAGGGCGCGTTGTCGGGCAGCTCGTACATCTTGGCCTTCTTCTCCTGCACGGCCAACTCCTCGAGACCTTCCCTCATCAGCTCCCCTGCCCTGCGTGCGTCGTTTACGATCTCGTGCGCCGAGTTGCAGAGCCTCCCGTAGTCCTTCCTGCAACTGTTGTCGCCTCCGCATATGGCAATCAGACAGGGCCGCAGAGCGCTCACGTCGTAGTTTACGCAGCTTACGTTCAGGTTGATGTAGTCTATTCCCGGAGTGAAGTTTGACACGAAATAAAGCGCTTCCACCGGTTTCACAATCACCCCGTGTTCCGCTTCGAACTGCGGCTTGTCCAGCACGTAGCCATCGTCCACCGAGACCACGTTGACACTTTGCGTGCCCCCCCCTGTGTTGTATGCGGTGCACACCTTGTTCACGGGAGGCACGTATTCCACAACCTGTTCGGAATCCAGGATGCCTACCATGTAGTGGTTGTTATCTGTGGTGGGGATGAAGGTGTTGATGTTGACCGCAATCTGAGGAGGCCTGGCGGATACGGGTGCCCTCTTGTTGGGCTCTCCCGGGGTGCAGGACTCGAGTTTGTACAAATTGGCTATGTAGATTTTCTCGTAGCTGGTGCGGTACAGCTCCTTGTGGGGTTCCTTGAACACACCCAACGCGCCGTGAGCTGCGATTAACCCGGGGCACACCACCGTGTTGCTCAGGCCGATGTTGTACTGAGGGTCCAGACAGTTCTTGGAACCGGACGCGGGGTCCTTGTATTGACTCTCGGGGATGTCGACGAGGGCCTTGTCCAGCTTGAGCACCGCGTGCTTGTCGGAATCCGACGCGGATCGCCTGCTCCTTGAGCCTAGCGACCCGTCTGCTTTTGCGGCCGATATGCCCGCAGCGATCTGCTGCCTCTTCCAGTCCCTCAGCCTGTGCACCGCCGACGTGATACCCAGTATCGCGGGGGTATCGGAACGAGTCCCCCTTCTGAAATCCGAATCGACCGGCGCTATGACAAACTGGTTTATTCCAAACGCGACCGCCACCAGCTCGGGAAACTGTTTGAGTGTCTCGAACGAGGTTGAGGTCACGGTTATGTTGACCATCAAGTCTCTAGCCCACACTGTGACGCTGGACCCGGAGCAGCATTTGGTGTTTAGGTCCTCTTCGCACCGCAACGCCGAGTTGGTTTCCATGTCGGCCAGCGAGAGCTCGCCGGTCACGTCCGACTGAAGCTGAGTGTTTCTACGCTCCAGGGGGCTGATCCGCAGGGCGCCCGTGAGAGACAGTGTGAAGATTATCCTGTTGGCCTTGACCCCCCGCCTGAGCAGAGTCATGATGTACGAGATCACCCCGTCGCGGGACCCGTTAGCGTTCGCGGACGTCCACATGTTCTGACAGCGACCCGGAGTGCTCGGATCTACCGAACCTTCAGGCGTCACGAAAGCTTCGAAAGCCCCCAACTCGGAAAAGTCTACGGTGCCCACGAACTCGTCGATCCTGGGCAGCCTGAGGAAGAGTTTGAAAGAGCCCTGTCCGATCAGAGCCGAGGCCAGATCCGCCGCGACCCTGGTGAAATCCGTACCTAGCCAGTTCAAGCGAGGGCACTCCGTGGAGCCCCAGTTGGTAGCGTCCAGCATTATGGCTGTCGAGTGCGTGGACAGTCTCACCTTGGCCAGCGTTTCGGCTACTATGTCGACGGCCCTGGTGAAATCGCGGTTCGTGGACGCGACAGGCACCAGGCACTCGTCGAACGATACCTTCATGATCACGTGGCTCTCCTCGGCCACTTTGTGGAAGGTGTCCACGTCGAGCTCCACCGCGAGGTATTCGTAGGTGTAGACGGCTCGGTCTAGAGACAGAACGGCCGCGTCGCACGAAGAGGGCATGAGAAAGTCCCTGATCTCCGTCGCGGTGGGTCTGTGGGCCAGCTCGCGATTCTTCGCACTGGCTGAGCCCGAGACCTCACATAGGGCGATGGGGGCCGATGCGGCTCTGTCCGCGTTGGTGATGCCCGCCTGAGGGGCTCTAGAAGCGCTTATGCAGAACTTGTTACCTTGGGACTCAAAACAGTAGTCGCCCAGCTGCGCGTAACAGGTGCCCGCGGACTCTATGTCCCCGAGACCGATATAGGACAGCACACAAGCGTAAGGAGAGTTTCGGATCGAGAGTACGTCGTCCGTCTCGGGCCATCGTCTGACCACGTCCGTAGGCGCGTGTAGCGTTCTCCTCAAGAGCTTGAAAGCCGCACACTGAGGATCGGGTCCGCAATCGGCCATGGGGTCTTCGCCGAAGTAATATTCTCTGTTTTGAGGGCTGGCGTGGAGCATTATAGATATCTTGTTCAGGGGGGTACCCGCGACAACGCGATCCGAACAATCGAACCCTCCGGGGACCGCGAAACAAGAGGAATCGTCTAACCTCCTCACGTGGGCGCCGAGCACGGAGGAGCCTTCGGCGATCTGCTTGGTGATATCGCGACCCGATGTTTGGAAGGGTTTCCAGTGAGCGTGGATACTCCCGGGCAGTAGTGAGTACACGAGTCGCTCGAGCTGCTGTGATTCACGGTCAAAGCGAAGCCGCTGAGGCTCCTGCCGTGACACCATCCGGTCCGCTTGTTGCATAAGCCGAGGGCGATCCAAACGTACGGAGCGTAGCCGTGAGGTTTCTCCGTATCCCGTTTGAGGGGAGAGCCCGCGACGATCAGAACCCAGCACGGATACAGGGTCGTTACTGTGAGGAGCCTCATCCTAGTCACTTGATTGGTGTTTGCGGTGTGGGTGTGCGGGGGAGGGTATGCCGAGCACGGAGCTGTCCTATGTTATATAGTACATGTAGTGTATGAGTCACAAGAGAGGATTGGTCGCGGGGACTCTTTCGTTCTCGCCGGGCTTGTATTTCATCAACGCCTGACACGTAGACGCGAGACCGATAAACTGTTTAACCGCGTCGTTGTGAACCTTAGCAACATCCTGGTCCGGTACAAAAAATGATCTACCCATGTGCGTAGTGATGCGGTTCATGACGCGAAGAGAAGCCTCGTTAGCCAGCGAGTACGATTTGCTCATCAGGTCCACGGACATGTTCTGCATCACCCCGATGACATTTTCATCCCTTACGCTGTGGGCCAGGTGAACGTTGACTTGCTCCTCTGCAAATCGAAGGTCGTGGGATTCGAGGTACGCCTTCACCTCGTGGGGCCTGAGCACCTTGAGGGAGTCCAAAGTGTTCCTGTCCAATTGACACAGGGGACAGCCGTCGTCGCCCTCATTTACGTATCGCACGTCGAGCACGGCTGGGTGCTCGGTCCCGTTAAGGTTCATGTACAGCATCGGGTACTGTTTTTGCACAAAGCGATCTTCGTCGCTGATCCTGTACGCTTGGCGATCCTCTTGCTCCTCGGGTTCGGGGAACATGTGGAATACAGCATCCGCGGCCATCGCTGACGAATAACCCCGATTAGGCGCGTTTCGCGAGTCCGAGGCTCGATCGTGCGAGCCGCGAGGCGACTCAGGATTACTAATACAAACGGGGGGTTGCGGTTCCCTCTGTGAACTCGCGTGTCGATCGCGGCGGAAAACCACTTTTCGTCTCTTCGCAGGAGTGTGCCCGCGCATCTCGTCCGGTTCACTTCTCACCCGGGCCCTCTTTTTCCCCTGTGTCCTCTCCGCGAGGCTCGACAAAGAAGACGAAGCCCGCTCGGCCGATGACGACTCTCCGTTCATCGTCTGGCGGGGGGCAGGCTTTGCTAACGCTGTGGCTGGTTTTATCGAGAGCGATAGATTCACGGTGGGCGGAGGACTGATCGCGGCGTGCATCGGCGTGCGCTTGGGCAGCCACTGTGTGTTCCGTACCAGTTCCAAACACGTGATCGCGATAGTGAACAGTGCGCATTGTAAATGGTGCGAAAGGGCTTCGCGCGCACCAGTGCTAGAGACCGACTTGGACGAAGCCCCCGCGACTAGGGTGTACTTACGCACGTTGTTCGATCTCACGCTGTCGGACGCCGCTACGTTGTCCGAATTGATCGCGGAGCTCACGCGCACCCACACGGAAGGAGAGCGTTGCAGGATCCCGTTCAGAGGACCGGCGCCCTATTGCACGGTAGAGAGCGTGACACACATCTCAGCCCCGGCGCTCGAGAAAGTGATCGAGCTCGACGAGGAGTTTGTTTGGGGAGACAATCTGATCTTCAACACTAAGGTGGAGAGGTCCCAGTAGTTTTTTTTTTGTTTTCCGCTACGTGGATCGGAGTTCCCAGGTTCCCGGGCCCTTACTTTAGAAAAAAAAAGCCGAGATGTCCACAGGCTGTGTAAACACATCGGAGAGCAACGGGTCAGAGGGATCCAGGGTAGGACCCGTGTTCAGCGCAGACGAGCACTGCGCGTTTGTGAAAGTGTCGCACCGGGACAACGTTAGAGCGGTGGTAAATCTGACCAACAGGACTCTGGTGAAATACGCAGACTGTTGCGAGTGCCCCCAAGGGGCTCTGAGTTCGGACCAGACTCTGTTCGTGCCCATCTTCTGCGATGAGTGCTACGGTACCAAGGAAGGGGACTACAACGAAGCGCTGGCCGGTCTCGCTTCGCCCGGGACCGAAAAGTTCCTCGTGGGGCTTTGTTGCGTTTTCGGGGTGGCTCCGGATGAGGTTTACCCAGACACCAGGAAAGAGTTCATCTTGGGGAATGAAATCTCGTTCTCCGGAGCGTGTCACCCGCAACCAGGCAAAGCGGTGTTCCTACACAAAGTCAAGAGGGACATCGGGCGAGTCAAGTGTTACTGGCACGTGCACAGCAGGTCCGTGGACAAAACCTTCCTGTACTGCTGCGTGGCTTGCGACGACAGCGAGTACACCAACGGCGTCCTAGATTCGGGTATGAGCATGGCCTTCAGCTTAGGCACGGTGGGGAAAAACGAGAGCGGCGTTTTGACCGAGGAGTGCAGTTTGGTCCCCGTGCCCATGAGACCAGGCTGTTTTTGCACCGTAGTGACTGGCGAGGATCTAACCCAGACCATGACAAAGCTGGGTTTTTCTACCCTGAAGGACTCTGCCCTAGACGCAGGAGTATCGGATGTCCCCGGAGCTGTGCAGATAGAGGGCATCAAGGAGACAGTGGACGCGCTGAAGAAAGCCGCGCAAGACCAGGCCACGGAGGTCCAAGTGCTCAAGGATGTGTTGCAGGCCATCATGGTTCAGAATAGCGTATTAACTCAGACACTTCAGTCTCCTCAAGATCCGGACACGCTGTTCACGGTGCAAGGAGCTAAAGATTTCACCAAACGTACCGGAGTGAAAACCAAACTCTGCGCTGGGAAATCCACTCGGGGAGATACTAACATTATCGGAGTTACCGAAGGAGACGGTACATCAGATACAATGTCCGCAACCCAGACCCAAATCGACACCCTGATCACGCTTTTGCAGCAGCAGCCCCAGCAGCCCGGGCAGCCCCAGCAGCAGTCCCAGCAGCCCCAGACTCTACAGCACCTGCACCCGACACAGCAACAAACATATCAGCAGATGCAAACACAGCTAGAAGCTGTACAGATGCAGCTGGTTCCCTTGCTTCAGCATTTCGCTCGGTCCCAAGCCCAGGATCCGTGGAATCTTGAGCATCAGCAGCAGCATCAGCAGCAGCATCAGCAGCGGCAGCAATATCCCACACACGGGGTCCTGGGAGGACACGCTCTCCAGAGCGGTGTATCCAATCTCAGTGGCAAATCGTTCGACCACCAGAGTATCACCGAGGAGCAAAAGAGAACGATAGCTATGGAGTACAACAGGGCGGAATCGGAGAGACACGCGGCCTCGCAGAAAGAGCACGATAAGATGCTCGACTCGATCAAGGCCAGCGTGAGAGAAGCCATGCTGGAACAACAGCGCGGCTCGGTGTCACAAGAATCGTTCTCCGAGAACCGATCCGATCTGGATACGTTGCAGAGTTTAGCCAGGGACACACCCTATAAGCGTGGGCGCAAACAAGCCAAGGATGATTTGGATCCCGGGGATGTACTGGCCGAACTACGTCAACTTACCAAGCTGATGACAAAGCCGGGCGGTGGTGGACAGAACGAGGAGAACGGAGCCTCACTGATGGACGTGGAAAACGCTGAGGGGTGCACCTCCACCGGAGAACAGCCTCAGCCATCTGCACGCGGGTCCGACACGGTCGTGACGAACAAACAACAAGCTGGGTACAAGGTACCCTCGGGCGGAAGCGGTCCCAGCAACGCATTGAGCCAGGTGGAAAATTTCATCTCTGCCGTTGTAGTAAAGAAGTGAAGGATACCAACACAAAGATACATTGGGAAAACAGCTTTTACTGTACCACCGGGACTATACCTATTACACTTCGTTTTTATATATATGTATGTATACACTAGCATTATTACGTACTTTCATTGTCTCTTAACAGATTAAAAATAAACGATGAAATTGATACAAAAAACAAACTTGTGTGTGCAGTTCTTTATGGTTTTTTTTGTTCCCAAATAATCACCATGTACAAGGAATGAGTCTGATGAGAATAATTTAATGAAACAAAAACACACTTGAGTGTACAGTTCTTTATTTTGTGTAATGTTTTATTATTATCATCCTCAAATATTCACAGATGTGCAAAGAATGGGTCTTACGATGATAAACCGCAACTAAGCGATTCACTAACGAGACACGTTCATACAGTGTTCTACTACAACCTGACAGGGTTTACCACTGCCCCCGCCCCAGAGTCCTCATATAATGACATCCCACCGAAATTCGCTCCGCAGCATGCTCAACGAAGACGCATTCGATGCGGCTCCGGATACGCGGAATCCGGATGAGGAACGTGGCGCGTTCGTGGTGAAAGACGACCGCGACGATGAGGACGATGATGTGCTACCAACCGTCTCGAACGAATACAAGGGGCAGTGGAACAACCTAGCCCTTGGTAGTCTTGATTTCAAGTACGTGGTTTCTCAACTGATCCCGTCAACCGCGAACCACGAGCCTAAAGTTGGGGACGTGTGTGTCAGACTCATGCCTATCATCAATAACTCCGAAAAATACTCTTCGATCATGGAGCTGTACGACATGTACATCGCGAAGGGCAGCTCGCTGATAGCCAATAAGTGTATACACAGTTACGCGGGCAGAGAGGAGCTGATCATACCCGCGATCCCTATCCACAAGTTCGTCTCCGAATGGAACAGAACTCTGCAACTGTTTCTCGACATGGTCAGGTGCGACTCCTCGGGTGAGGGTCAGGCTCTGCGCCCTCAGCAAAATCAGCGTTCTCCTCGCTTGCTCGTAGTTTCCAACGTGAGAGATATCGCTATCAAGCAGGTACCCATCTGCAGTGATCACTTGTGGTTTGTGCTGCACTGTATCGTGTCTAAACCGTCCCTGGTGAAGCATGTCGTACAGCTGGTGGGCTCCATAGCCTCGAAGTCTGGCAGCCTGTACCACACGGACCATGTGGAGAACACTACGGTTCCCGGGGCTAACGCCCCGCACGCTGTGAAATTGTACCTGATGGCGAAACCCGTGCCCACCGTGGGAAACAATGCCACCGTACTGGGAAACAAAGCTGGTGCCGCGCTGGCTCTCGTCTGGGTCGCAGAAGAAGAGGGGCTTTACGACTACCTGCGGAACAGCGAAAACTGCCACTATGTGCATATAGGCACGCAGGCCGGGAACACCTTCAGATGCAACGGTTTTTGTGAGTGGCGGTACTATAACCACAGCGTGTTCGATAGGATGATCGCGATCGGACAGGCTGCGGCCCCGCTGCTCGGAAACACCACGCTGGCAGGTAACACGGGGACTCGGCTAGATTGGTGAGCCGAGAGTAACACGTACCGCCTGTGCATTACGCGCACGAGCTAGGTACTTAAAAAAAATATATATATATAAAAATGGAAAAAAAATAAAACAAGCTCTACGCGTACACATAGCAAACCACCTTGTGCCACATTTGCTATGTCCAAGCACGGGGGGATGCTACCCAGAACGTTTTTACCAGATGGGGATTTGATCCTGTGCGTTTCCCTGCGCAGGGCTATGACGGCTACAAACGTTCACCCTCTCTACCTTCCTCCCGTCGTATGCTGGCTTAATCGGACCGGTGGTCAGGTGCAGCGGGCTAGGAGTTTCGTATTCAACGCACTCAAGGTCCTGTCGAGCCTGCTGATTCTCACCACGGTGTTTGCGCACACGATCAGATTGTGGAATCTGCTCGAGTGGGGTTTACTCGGTACCCTTTGGTCTCTCTCGGTGTGCGTCACCTTGATCGCGGGTTCCATTCTGACCATTCTGAGCTCTGAAAGAAGACGCAGTTCCGTTGACACCAGTGTGACATCGGACCCGAGTGCCGGTGTATCGCTCTCCCAGAAAGTAGGAATGTTCGCTCTCTTCTCGCTCACCTACATCTACACCTGGCTGTACTACGAAGTGTGCAGCGGGGCGCAGCCCTTCGACTCTCGGATCCAATGTTCGGGCAGGCGCGGGCCCTCTCTGTTGCCAATTCTGAGACGGACCACCTTCGTGTTTGTCTGGATTAACACGATCGGCTTGGTCAAGCTGTTTTGTTCGAATTGAACTCATGTCATCGTACCGATGGAATCGGGTGTACCTGATCTCCATTTCCATCTTATACTTATCCTACGATCTGACACTGTGGGATTTCACACGGAGGAACTCGGTCTGGCTCGCCGGGTACAAGGCTATCTTTTTGGTAGGTTCGGTCAACTCACTCGCGTGTTACATACGCCTGGAACTGAACACGCTGCTCGAGAGCACCAGGCGGCTGCAGCTCTCGGCCTTATCGACCACGAGTAAATGCGAGATGCTCGCTCTGTACAGGGAGGAAAGGCTCCTGTCCGACTCCGAGAGCCCCGAGTCGCGCTACAGCAAGCGAGCCTTCGGACACGGTGAACAGCTGCCATTCGACCCTCGACACCAACACGAGCCCTCGGTGGTCTTCTGGTGCAGCATTGTGGCATTCTCGACCCTGTACAACACGGTTCATCTCGCCCTGACTCCCATGTCAGACACATCACCTCTGTTCTTCGGCGCGCCCACTTACGTGCTGTCCTGGGGTGCGATGAGAATGGTCCAGATGGTGTTACGCCATTCGAGTTTATTATAAAGGTATTCATTAACCACAGGCCAATTGTCTCGCAGCGATTGACATAAATGCACTACACGTATCCGCCGACCGAGCCCAAATGCGGCTCCGGGCAATCCTATTCACCTGGGAAACGCACAGTTCGGATCCTGCACGGTCTCTTATTGCGCACTGGTGGTATCGAACATAGGACTTTGGTTGGCTAGAATGTGCTTCCATGCCAGCGCCTTACTAGAGGAGTGACGGGTGAGGGGACTCTAGATCTCACGGAGGTATGAATCGCCTCAACGATCGCGGATGGTGGCTCGAACTTCTGGAAGAAAAAACAAATGAAAGTCAAAGTGAACACGTAGCGCAGGCACCTACGGAGAGCGAACCGCTGTATGATCGATGGTGGATGGCCATCGCGTTAGGGCGAAAGCACACCGCTGCCGAGTCCCAGCCGGCTGGCAGCCCGCCCGTTATCCAGAAGAGGAGCGAACTTTCGGATACGGACTATATGAACCGTACCGGAGGTGGATGTGTAAAGGTGCGGATTTTACACGCTAAAGGGAGCTGTCACAAACCGTACACACATGGTCATGTGCGGGATAAGCATATCAAGAAACACAGAGATCCGAGGCCTCACCATGATCACCCAGAGCGCCACACTCCAAAGAAATCCGGATGCTGAAGATTCAATGTGATAGCGAGCGTTTGGTTCGATGTTGGTGGTGCTATTGTTGTTGTTTTTTTTTGTTTTTATTTTACTTATTTTATTTTGTTTTTATCCCCTCATGTAGGCATTCTTGAATACTCATGTTCTGATTCCATGCGATAGGGCGTTTGTTTCTATTTCGGTGGTGCTGTTGTTTTATTTTATTTTTATTTTATTTTATTTTATCCCCTCATGTATGCATTCTTGAATACTCATGTTGTGAAAAAAAATAAACATATATGGAACAGTGTGTTTTCTTTTTATATTCATCATTTATTTATTTATTCCTTTGTTGACACAAATGAAACACCTTGAACAAAATGATTATAAACAAAACGATACACAAACAGGGGGGGGGAAGACTCTCACGAAAGCCATCTGTGCATATTGAGCTGGGCCATGAACCTGTCACCGGTCTTGATCGGGTCGTAATTACTACCGTTGCAGGCACGTACCACCTGTCCCCCGCGCGAAGCCTTGCACACTTTCCGCGATGGTCATCGCGTGCCTCATCACCTTTGTCAGAAACGCTTTAACAAGAGTGTCCTCCAGCAATGCGTGCAGGGACCCCGGATCGAATTCATCGTTCACGAGCCTCACCGCATACGTTCTTAGGTGGCCCGGAATCCTGTAATGATCAGCCCCGGTTGCCACCAGCGTCATCATCGAATGTATACTCTCAGGTGTGTAAGGTGACATCAGTTGGAACACATTGAAGTTTGGCTCGTACTTAACGGCCTGTATTGTCTCCTCTACGGGGTCTCCGCCAAAGTCACAGTTCACTCTACGAGTAGCCAGTAGTCCTCCCCAGACGCCCTTGTTCGTGGTCGCGTTGTAACCTAGATCGCCGGTCACCCCGCGTTGTGCCTCAACGTCCTTGCTGTTTGGGAGTTGCACTGTGAAACGGTCTCCCTGCCTCAGGGACTCGTGGCCCGTGTTGATCAGCTCCACTTCGTGCAGATGTGGGTTGTTCAGGAATGCTCGATTGAGAATGGAGCTTTGTACGTTGCAAACCGCCACTTCTTTCAGGGTGTTTCTTATGAACTCCGCGCTGAGCCCATGTAGTGTTGGCACATACGAAACCCCGTCTTTGATAAAGTGGAACAACCCCCCGGGAAGGTAGTTTGTAACCGACTCGTATTTGTAGGTCCCGTAAGGCACATCCGGTGTACCGTCTCGATGCTCGCTCAGATTTAATGTGAAATCGCGGATGGGTCTGTGAATCCTGGTAGACGACATCGTTGCTAACTTTGAGGATAAGAAAGTTCGGGTGACACGTGTTAAAAAAGACAAGCGCGCTAGTAGACGATAATCCGGGTCAGCTGCGGAATAAGAAACGATCCGCGTGAGAAGGATCTCCACAAGTCGGAGCGTAGGGAACGTTGGGTCGCATGAGTACAAGGGAGGTTGTCGAGAATAGTTCCAGAGGGATCGGTGTACATTCGCTGTTGATTCTGAGCAACCTGACCGTAAGCATGTTGAGATTCGCATCCGACAGCACTCCGAACGTGCGCGAAAACCAAGGGCACCACTTCAGAATAATGTAGGAATCGAGATCGTCTTGTGCGCCCGCACTGGGCGGTGGGGAAATCTCATCCAAAGCACTAGTAGTCCTTTGCTTATTGTTGATAAACAGTGGCACCCGGCCGTGCGTCTTTTCGTACTCTTCATTGATCTCCTTTAGAGACTTGGACGAAGTGGGACCCAGCAGCTCCTCCAGTGTCAACTCGTGCCATGTGGTACCCAGGCTCATTTTCTTTTTGTATCGCCTGATGACAATGATGATGATGATCATGCGTGTCCCGATGACTGTCCTGTTGTGTGTTTGTGTGTGTGTGTGTGTGTGTGTGTGTGTCTAGGTGCATATATATGCGTATATTTAAGAGGAATAGTTCATCTCCACCCTCTTGCGATAAGCCACCAATCTGTCGTTGTAAATGCGAACAGTTCCGATATTCTCAGCAAAGTTGCAGTTTGTCATTTGCAGTCTCTCTCTCTTTACCACCCTACTGAGCACAACGTACACCGAGGGCTTTATAGGCGACATGTTGAAACACAAAGGCGGGTGGTAGAGCACTTGCCCGTGCACGGTGCAGCCTTGACAGTCGTACGTGTTCATGGCCAACAGACAAGCCAGCGGGTGCGTGGTCACCATCCAGTTCATGTACATCCACCTGGAAGGACCGACCCTGTACAGGGTGCCAGTTTGTCCCCCCTTCACGTAGAATATGTTGACCTGGCTCTCACGCTCGAAATCTATGGATTTCACCACACCCTCCGTGTCATGCACGGAATTGGCTTGATTTTGCGAAAACTCATTCGAGCGCAGCGAAGGCTTTTTCTTCACGACCTGTATACCGTTCAAGTCCATGTGCCAGAGCATTCGCACTCTGCAGCCTACCCAGAGCTTGTCCTCTATCAGATAATCCCTCTCGGTGGGTGGGTTCTTTGTGTCGAATTTGGGCGACAAAAACAGCTTGGGCAAAGTGTGAACGGCCTGCTTCAGCACCTCCCACTGAGACTTCGGTCCTTTGCGAGAAACTCGGTTCTGCGCTACGCTGAGAAACTTGTCCCTCAAGCTGGTCTCTTTGGCGACCTTGGTCATGTACGCTGCGGTGTACTCTCGCTGCAGTTTGTCTTGGTGGAAGATCCGCAGATGTCCAGTTTGGTACGCGGGGTCCATGACATCGGACTCGAGGACAGACACCTGGCTCCTGAAAATGATCTGAGCCTCTTTTGTGACCGTGTTGAACTGAAGGTATGTCAAGGCCTCTGCGTAGTCCGGATCCTCGAACTGCCGCCTGTTCACAAAGAGCGGAGTGGAAGAAGACAGGAGCCTTTCGAAGCGCTCGGTTTCCCAAATGCGCTCATTGGTCCCCACGGGTTGCAATTGCGAAACGCTGCCGGAGAACACTATCAGAGGACCCTTCCCGGGTCCGTAGAAGAGAGCCAGGCAACTCAACATCCTATCCAAAAGCCCCACGTTCATTAGACCGTATTCGTCTACGATCAGCACGTTCGCCCCCACGAAGATGGGTACGTTCTCCATGGGTGCCGATTCACCAAGTTTCCTAGACGACCTGAGCCGCTGGAACATTTTACTGCACACCGCACAGGACTCGGGCCTCGCTTGTCTACAGGAGTGTCTTCCGCTCACCTCGCGCCAGTTAGAGGGTACTTGGGATTGGTGCAGTTTATTGAAACGATCAATCGCGTCCCCGTGTATTTTGCGGTATTCCAGCTCGAACTGTTTGAGTGAAAGCCTGTCGTTCAGAAGTTTCCCTTTGAAACCCATCATCCTGTGGACCGTGTACACACGGTCCATCGAGCACGATTCCATCAGAGTGCCCGCCGCCTTGTTGGTCATTGCGCTCACGACCACGCTGACGTCCATGCTCTTCAGCTTCTTCTCCAGCAGGGATATAGCGTACGATTTGCCGCAGCCGGCATCTCCGCTGAGCAGAGCCAGCTTCACGTGCTCGCCTCGAGACATGTGCAGCCACACCATATTTCTCACCCATCGGTCCTGACAGTATCTAGACATGGCCAACATGGCTTTCGTCTTAGGGTCCCCGTCATCGAGACGCCGCCTTTTGCCTGCTGGCTCCCCGGCCGGCTCATCTCCGCGTTGCTTCGTGGAACTGCTCATGTCCCTATGATTAAATCTCACCCCTACCGATCGCTAGCCTCCCTAACCCTTACTTATAAAGGGCTACAGACCGGTCGGATCTTTGGTCCTAGGTTGATCGAAAAGCACACGTCTTTCGAGAGGCCCCCTTGCGTAACCCGAGGTAGCGGACTTAAACGGGCTGTTTTCCTGGTCACCGCGATGAACTGACGATCTCCCCTCTTTACCGCGGGACTGCGGACCTCCGTGTTTCATGAATTCGGACAGGGACTGCTCCAACCGTAGGGGGTCTCGTCTGCCCAACTCAGCGTTGGCCGATGTGCTACTCACGTGAGGTGTAGCTTCGAGCCCTTCTAGTATAGAGCGCATCACACCGGTCTTAACAGAATGGGAACCCGCTCCCCGAGATTCGCTCCGAACCGCACCTAAGCCTGCGTTGAGTGGAACGTACACAAAACCCTGCTCCTTTCGCACCCGCAGAGCTCTCTCTCGCACCCCCAAGAACCCACCGTAGGCCCTCGAGACAGTGTCTCTGAACAGGGTTGCGTAGGAGCTGTACATGGTCTTGCTCGTGCACAGAGCCGCGACTGTCACTCCTCCCTTCCCCGTGCTGTTCAGCACATTCAGGAGACACGATAGAACCTCGATCAGCGGAGCGTGCGCCCCGTACTCAAACAACTGCCACGCGAAGTCCTCTGTGTCCACCCTGTCCGTGGACCTGTATTTGTTTTCATACACTTTCACTCCACGGAAGCCAAAGTGTTTAGCGTACCACTCGGGCTCCGCTTGAGATAGCATGATGTTTATATTCTCTAACAGCAGGCTGAACCCCGACGCAAGTTTATCGCCTACCCTCATCTCAAACAGCCTCTGCAACACACCGGTCGGTGTGACAGCTTGGCCGGGTTTGAACATCCGATCCTCGGGGAGCGAGACCGCAAGGTAATGTCTCCCTACCCAGTCTAAGTGGGGATGCGAATCCTCAGCCATCTTACGCGTTCCATCCGTGGCGCGCTTGGGCTCTGAGAAATTTGCGCTCTGGCTCTCTGACAGCTTGATCCTCAAGGCTTCTCGCTCTTCGCATGCGTCCTCTAGAGCCTTTCTCGTATCCTCCAACTCCCGTGTGCACATTCCGAGTTCGTTTAGCGTGCGCATGTGGACATCGCCCGAACCCTCACCTGTAACCGTGGATGCTGTCCCGTACAGCGTGTGCGCATCCTTTCCTGCTCTCGTGGTATATTCCTCTTCCTCTTCTTTTTTTCGGTGTGTCATGCAAGTATGACACAACTGTAGTCCCTCGCTCCTCTGTTTGCGCTCCACATCCAATTTAATCTTCAGTTCCAGGACCTCACGTTTCAAGCTCGAAATCGTCTTTGCATGGGCAGTGTCCTCGCCTCGGCCGCACAGGTCTTCTCGGGCCCTCTTCCTACACAGAGACAAGCGTGTTCCAGAAGACATCACTCGATTGTTTCGGATCTGAAGAATGTGAGCACAGCACTATGGGGGGGGAACTTGTATTACTAGGGGGGGGGGTGTTTATTGTTAAAATATTATGTTAAAATACTCTGAGAAAAACAATGAATGTTACACGAATGATTCTTTATTGAGTTACATAAACATGACACAGTTGCAAAGTTACGTTACACAAATGATTCTTTGTTGAGTTACATAAAACATGATACAGTTGCAAGGTTATGAACTTTCCCTTCAGGGATATAAACCTAACCAGGGACCTTCCAAAAAGTAGCATCTACCCCCCCCACACACACACACACACACACACACTCAGGACCACCAAGGCTATCAGATCCCCCTAAAGATAACAGCTCCCTGATCTGGGAAGGATACTCGCCCACTAAAAACACTAGTAATGACACAGATGAAAAATAAACACATTGTTACCGGATACACAGGAATCTCTTTAGTTTAGTTTATAAACATTATGGAGAACACAGGGAGCTCCTTAGTTTAGTTCATAAACATGACACAGTTTCAGTAAACTTACCTAACAAAAAGAAACAAAAGGAAAAAAAGGACAGTAAGAAGAACTCTTACATAAGACACCAGTGTATCTATTTTTAATTTTAATTTTTAATTAAAGTAGCTCTCTGATTCCTAAGCACTGTAGGTACTGTTGGGCAGTTACAGTTTAAGTTGAATAGAGTGACCTCACGCTCCTACTCTATAGCATGCGTTGTGTTCATCCTGTGATGGATTGTATATATATATATGAAATAACTCTACATATGATCAGGTATAAATTCAGCCATAAACAGAACCCCGTTTATGGGAAAACCCTGTACATGCGTGTGACCGGTGTTTTGCAAACGGGGCATTTCGTCCGGCACTTACAGGTCACATGTTTGCAACCTGCGATCCACCATGTAGGTTCCCTGCATATCTCGCATTTGAACTCCATGTCCCGAGTGAAGTCCATCTCTTTCAATACCACGGAACCTCTCTTGCATACGTTACACCCGGGGTAAAGCTCACGGTTTAGACCTATCTTTGCCTTGCATTGTTTACAGCACAAATGTCCACACTTGTAGAATCCATCACTAATATTGTGACAGATGGCACAGGGGAAGGGTTCTTCTTCTCCATGTTCTTCTTCTTCACCTATATAAAAAAAGAAATGGGATTTAATTTTATATATATATATACTTTTTCTTTCTTTTTTTTAATACCTTTAGAGTAATAACATTGGGATAATATTAATTAAAATAGCATCTCCGTAACACATTCATCCTTTTTCTTTCAACCTACCGTTAGTGATAACCGAATCTTCCGTAACGTCCAGAATGTACACAGGTGGGCACCCTTGTATTCGACATGCCTCCTGCCCCACATGAGCAGATGAGCAGAATCGGCCGTCAGCTTTGATGACATCTTTCGTTTTGGACATCATATCCCCGTAATACAGGGCAACCGATATGTATTCATTATCACTTTCCTCTTCCCCTGAGCTGATTACAATTGGGCCACTCGTGGACGATTGAATCCTTTCCCGCGCTGCTTCATTCCTTTCAGGTCCAGTCTTCCGCGTGTAGGGCTTACATATTAGCGCTTTGCGCACAGTCCGTAACTTAACGTGGTTCATTTTATGGTAGAATGTTTGTGAACTCTGTGAGATCACTCTTCTTGCAAAAGTTCTCATCCGGTGCGATTGCATCTACGTGAACCACCCACATGTTGTGGTCACAGAGAGCGGTGCAGGGGGCCTTCGCAGAAAGCGATATTTCTCCGTTGCTCACGGTGGAGCACGTGAGGCCCTTGCTTTTCATTAGCTCGAACAACGTCTGAGGTTCCTTGCATCGTACTGTCATGGTCTTTGGTACGGGACCGGCTGACACTACCTGCACGCTGTGGTTTTCCTGAGGGCGAAAGGTAAAAAAAACAAGAAATATGGTAACAGTTCGAAAGGTGTATTAAATTATATGTACGAATGTTCAGGAGTACAAACTTACGTGTTTGCAGTGCAGTTGAAATAAAGTCCTCTCATCTGCAACAATGCGATTCTCCCATGAGGTCCACCCGGACCATGTCACCGTATGCTGTATCTTATGCAAATGTTGGTAGAAGCTGACACCTGAAGTGCCTACTCTTTCATTCGCGTAGTCCTCAAATTCAGACGATTTTAATTCTGGGTATACCACTTGTATCAACCTCGAACGCTTCCTCATGATCAAAGGTTCCGCTGACCATAAATTCCGTATCGAAATGATCATCCGATTTAGATATGGAATAACAAGGTCCGCTAACATGTGTACGCAAATTACTGTCAAATGGTCAGGTTCTACGATCGAATCCCGGGGCTTAGTCCTTGTCCACCTGCTCATGTACCAGTGCTGTAAGTCACGTTTGTCTAACCAAATGTGCTCCTGTGGGGCATGTCTCCATCTGATCGCCATCGTCACGTACTCCATGATTGTACAGTTCTGTGAGAAAAGAAAAAAAATAAACAAAAGAAACAGTATCTGACCTATCGCTCAGTGTACTGTACAAACAGAATGAGATGCGATTTCCATTTGTGCGCTGCAGCCTTTATATACCCTTGGTTATAGGAGTGAGACCAGACCCCAGGAACAGCCAACCTGCCTGAGGGTGAAAAAGAAAAAGTCAGACCAGCCCCCCCTAGTCCGTCCTGCCAGCGATCACAGCCTGAGAAGAAAACCACTATTGTCCAAAGGTAGAGTATCCAACCGGCTTTCACTGTGTCTGTTGAGTGAAAAAGAAAAAGAAAAGAAAGAAAAGGAAAAAGGTCCGACCGGGGGGCCCTAGTCCGTCCTGCCAGCGATCACAGCCTGAGAAGAAAACCACTATTTTCCAAAAGAGCATCCAACCGGCTTTCACTGTGTCTGTTGAGTGAAAAAGAAAAAGAAAAGAAAGAAAAGGAAAAGGTCCGACCGGGGGGGGGGGCTAGTCCGTCCTGCCAATCGATCACAGCCTGAGAAGAAAACCACTATTTTCCAAAAGAGCATCCAACCGGCTTTCACTGTGTCTGTTGAGTGAAAAAGAAAAAAGAAAAAAGAAAAAAGAAAAAGAAAAAGAAAAAAGAAAAAGTCCGACCGGGGCCCCTAGTCCGTCCTGCCAGCGATCACAGCCTGAGAAGAAAACCACTATTGTCCAAAGGTAGAGTATCCAACCGGCTTTCACTGTGTCTGTTGAGTGAAAAAGAAAAAAGAAAAAAGCTCCGACCGGGGCCCCTAGTCCGTCCTGCCAGCGATCACAGCCTGAGAAGAAAACCACTATTTTCCAAAAGAGCATCCAACCGGCTTTCACTGTGTCTGTTGAGTGAAAAAGAAAAAAAAGAAAAGGTCCGACCGGGGCCCCTAGTCCGTTCTGCCAGCGATCACAGCCTGAGAAGAAAACCACTTTTTTTCCAAAAGAGTATCCAACTGGCTTTCACTGTGTCTGTTGAGTGAAAAAGAAAAGGAAAAAGAAAAAGTCCGACCGGGGCCCCTAGTCCGTCCTGCCAGCGATCACAGCCTGAGAAGAAAACCACTATTGTCCAAAGGTAGAGTATCCAACCGGATTTTTACTGTGTCTGTTGAGGGTGAAATATATATATATATATATATATATATATATATATATATATATTTGGGTATTAATGTTTGCAAAAAAAAAATTAATAATGCTTTAAGGTTCGCTTCACTCAAACCTTGGGAGCTTCAGTGTGTAAGGTACGCTTGTAACATTATACAGGATAAGAATCTCAGCCTAGTTAAACTTTAACATACATTCACTTTTTGACCTAGGTGTTGGACCATCCAAGACACTTGCGGAGAGACACGGCTGAGTACGCCCTACAAATCGCAAAGGCCTGTCTGTGGGACTGAGGAAACCCGGAACCTACAAAAGTGTCTCAGATCATGAGCACCTTTACCACCTACGCAAGTTCGCTCAGTTCAGCCATGGATCGTACTGAGACGGATCAGTGTGGATTGGGCATTGTTCCTAGCACACTATTGGTTATCTTGGGATGTTTGTTAATTATGTGTTGCTTGCATTTGCTCTGTGCAAGAAGAAGATACTTTGTTACGGGAAGATACTTGGTTACGACCGCTGTGTGATGTACTGTGTCCATGCATGATGTGATGTGATAATTATAGTCACAGGCCATTCTTAACTGTCCTGTACCTAAAATACTTTCAGTTTGTTTTCCATCTAGTAGTGTCATTTCTGCTCTCTTAAGTGTCAAGCTATTACACTGAAAAAAATGTTAATAATCAAATCTAATATTTATTTATATATATAATATATATATATATATATATATATATATATATATATATATATATATATATATATATATATATATATATATAATATATATATATATATATATATATATATATATATAAATAAATATCATCGATGATTCTAATAAACAAAGCATTTTTTTCCTTTTAGAACTATCTATTTTCTTCTGTTTCATGAAAGCAGTAATTCAAACACTTACACTTAAACATTATGAATGATGGTATAATGTACAAACCTTCATCTGCAAATATCCGCAAATAAGGTATTTGTTTTTATTCCTTGTAATCTCATATGGTTCTTCCCAGTTCACACTCGATCTATCAGAACTCAACACCTAAACGTTCACTAGGATATCAAATATAGTCAAACTTTGATTATGATATGAAATATTACAATATAAAATACACAATCAGTTAAATTATATTATTGTATAGCAAGTCTTAAATCAGTATATCAGTTGAGTCTGTTATTAGGTTGCTGGTAATGATTTTTATTAAGACCCAGCAGGTGTCAGTATTGAGCAGCACAGTTATACAGTATCAATACAGTTTGGGTAATGTTACACACACACACACATACACACACACACACACACACACATACACCACACACACACACACACACACACACATACACACGCTTCTTGTTGATCACACACAGCTGTCTCGAGCTTAGCGCGGTTGGGCGATTAAGGCCCAGCATTGCACATACTGTAAACACTGGTGGTTGGAGGAGTACAGCCAAGCGCGGTCGGATGATCTCAGACTCCAGCTTAGCGCGGTTGGGCGATTAAGGCCCAGCATTGCACATACTGTAAACACTGGTGGTTGGAGGAGTACAGCCAAGCGCGGTCGGATGATCTCAGACTCCAGCTTAGCGCGGTTGGGCGATTAAGGCCCAGCATTGCACATACTGTAAACACTGGTGGTTGGAGGAGTACAGCCAAGCGCGGTCGGATGATCTCAGACTCCAGCTTATGGGCGGTTGGAGGAGTACAGGCATGGGCGGTCACACACACGCACACACGCACACACACACACACACACACACACACGCACACAGAGAGAGAGAGTAAACACTGGTGGTTGGAGGAGTACAACCAGGCGCGGTTGGACAATCTCAGGGCTCATGAGGCCCTTGGTTGGGCATGGAGGTCTGGTTGGATAGTTGAACCCCCCCCCCCCCCACCCCTCTCCTCATGAAAAAAAAAGGTTTGCTGCACCAGTGGTTGGAGGCAACAGCTTTAAATTGCACACCCACCAGACTCTGAGAATATTCTGCTGTCTGTCTCTCTCCCTCTCTCCCTCTACTCAGACACTGTAGCACCCTGCATTACACTGCTGTGCACAGACAGGCTGAGACTCGAGACTCTTTGTACCCCCCCGCCACACCTCCCCCCTATTGGACCAGTCTTACAGGGAGGCATCAACATGTCCGCTGAAACCCGGACATTCGTAGTCACGAAGAAACCTCCGTGGTATCTGACCGGAGTTCACAAACAGGTTTTCAGTTGTGAAAATACAGAAGGACTGTTTATGGCCGTGATGAGGATGATGACTATGAAGCAACAGGAACTGTCCGAAAGGGAGAAGAGAAGCGAACCGAAAATAGTCTACAATATAATCAGGAACAAGGTGATCCGGGACGCGAACGCCTTACCGCAGAGACCCTCACGCCCGTTACTGCGTGCACTGATGGACCTGGTGGACATCGAAGGTGGAAACGAATTGGAATCTATTGCGAGTGTTGACAGGGCTGGTTGCAAACACACTCTGCTAGCACACAGCAACTTCACGGGTCTCCACATACCGATCAAAGAGCTGACGAGTACCAACGGAAAGAAAGTGATTCCAGTAGTCACCCAAGTCTCTAACAAACACAACCTTCTGTACTGTGACAGCAGCAGGTCCATGGTGGCGACCTACAGCGTTTTATTACAGAGGACAGAGAAATGTAAAAAGAACACGTACTTCGTACAAGAGGTACTGTTTGTCCCAGGGCTGGAAAGTCTTGAGGTGTTGAAAAAGGTTACGGATGACAAGTTTGAGTTTTGGGACATGGCCCTGGAAGTGCCCACGCACATCACAGCTCTGACCCCAACCTTCCAACAAATTCAGCCTTGCCAGCTGCTGCACACCGATCCGGCCAACCAGAGCAACAACGAGGCGCTGGTGTCGCACTTGGAAGAGATGAACCCGATGTGCTGCGTGGTAGACCCGGGTACGGCACACTCTTCTACTAATCCCCGTGAGGCTCCAGCAGATTGTTTCTCCGAACACCAAGTCATTCCTGAACTAAAACACTTCCGTTACGAGAACGGTGATCCTCGCACTGTCTACTTTAGGAGGACAGGAAAAAAGAACAGAGTGAACATGGTACCGCTCGTGAAATTGAGAAAGGTACAGGCTGACGTGCCCGAGCTGTATGTGTCCACCACATTGAGGTTCTGCAGGGCCGTCAAGCAGTGCTGCTTCAAGGGCAGCGGTGACCTAGTGAACTGTTGGAATTACACTCTAATGGCCCTAGACCGGGAGACCTTCATCACCGGTCCGGAAGTGTATCAGGAGATACACAATCTCGCATTAGCAGCATTCATCAAACGCGTGGACCCGACCAGCTGGTGCAATTACACACCCAAGCTCCTGGAGAGCATGATCCGGGACCCGGTCAAGGCCGAGATTGTGAATTTGGGCATTAAGTTCATGGCCTGTAAGATCCCCCACGCGTTCCCGGTGGCCGAGCTGCTATACTGTCCGATAGAGAAAGTGCGAGAATACGTGGACATGTGGCGCAAGTACGCGTCAGACAGGACCGTTCGCACTGCTGTGAGAAAGAATCGCATCCGTATCGTGCAGGAACAGATGAGAGCTCACTGGGTCGAGTTGAGCACAATCGTGTCCAAGTGCGCACGGCTCATGTACGGCGATGATGATAAAAGAGTTGATGATATAAGGCCCGTGGACAAGGCCTGCAACGAGCTGTTGCAATTCCAGACCCAGGACGACGTAGCCAAAGCCCAAAAGATGTGGAACTCACTGGTCAAACAGTCCGCGAACAGGGACAAGGTCAAGGACAAGGACAAGGACTTGGTGCGTATGTGCGCGGACGCTAGGGTGATATTTCTAAAGCTCCGTACTTACCACAGCAAATTCAAGAAGGGGCTGAAGGTGGGAGAGGGAGAGCGAAGCGACTCGCATGGCGGATCCTCATGCTCTTCACACTCTTATGGAGACCGCGAGCTAGAGGACGATGACACGTACAACGCAGAGGACAACGAGCCAGGTAAAGACCGACCTGCGCACGTGACCTCCGCAGAGAGCAACGTTCTGTATTCCATTGTGACCCCGGAACGCATTCCACTTTCAGGGTGGCTCAAAAACCTGTCTACGTTGCTGCTGTGCACACCGTGGTTGCACGAAGACGCGCTCAGGAGAGAAGCGGTTTGTACTCTCCTGGGCTTGGATGAAACTCTTCTCGACAGAAGATACAGTGCCACTCTTCGAGAGTGGGTGGTCAACAACAGAACCGTTGTCGTTTTGCTCCGGAATCACAGACCCGAAGACAGACTCAGTAAGGCCCTACTGAATTGCTTGGAATCCACATCGAGCGATAATTGGACAAAAAAGATACTATTGTCGTTCAAGGACCGGCTGGCCAACAATAAACCGTACGGGAAGATGAGCGTTGGTGGGGGGCAGCCCGCTGCTACCAAAGATGTTGGTATATGGGCCGAGAGAAAACGCAAAGGAGCCTCGCGGGCTCCATCTGCCCCTAAACCGATTAAGCCTACAGCCTCTATCTCCAAGATCGAGAAGAAGCCACGCGATCGCTCGAGTCGCATATGTCTCAAAGACAGGTACCACTGGCTGGGCGAGGCTGAGGAAGCGCTAAGCGAAGAGGAAGAGAGTGACAACGGAGACGGAGAAGACGAAACCTACGATTGTGTGTCTTTGAGTGATACAAATGACGAGCAGGAGGTGTATGAGAATGAGGATTCCGAAGATAGAGATTTCATAGATGATGAGGATGTGAGCGAGGAGGAGAGTGAGGAGGAGAGCGAGGAGGAGAGCGCGGAGGAGAGCGCGGAGGAGTTCCGCTTACTGGACAAAACCAGGTCCGGAAAGGTCAGATTCGAAGCTTCGCACGTCAAGCGGAGTGGTTTCACGTTTAAACCTGTTAAGCGGGACCGCGAGTATGACGGTGTGTCAGATTCAGAGTCCGAAGACGAAAAGTGGTATAACATGCGCTGCGGTGGTGCTGACCAGTACGCCGGAGGAGGGCTTAAGCGCAAATTGTCATCCGACTCAGATGCGCTCGAGCCAGAAGCGAAGCCAGAAGTGAAGCGTGCTAAACGTACTAAACGTCCCAAATATCAAACGGGGGTACGTAGTGAGGAGAAGCGCGGCGGGACAAGCCCCTCCGCGGACCACACCGGTGAGCATAAGAGCTGGGTTCATCAACGGGAACGTGGCAAGTCTGATGATAACACACCGAACCCCATTCGGGATAACGCTGTACGTAGAGGCAAACTTTCAGAAAGCGGTGGTTATCGCGGGGAGGATGATAAACTAGAGTCGGATGTCAGGGAAATCAAACAAGAGATAGGTGGCTATCGCGAGGAGGATGAAAAAAAAGAGTTGAGTGTCAGGGATCTCAAACTGGAGTTGGGTGTCAGGGACTTCCCCCGCCTCCAAAACAACTCCGACAGATACTCCAACTGCGAAAGATACTCCAGCCCCGAAAGAGAGTACTCTTCATCTACATCAGGCTCTGGCTCTGACTCAGACTCAGGCTCGCACTCTGGCTCAGACTCCGGCTCGGGCTCGGGTTCAGACTCCGGCTCAGACTCTGGTTCAGACACCGACTCTAAACAAGAGGAGAGACCAGGAGATACAATACCCGCAACCGAAGAGTCTGCAAGGTCCCGACCTCGGTATCAGAGCCCTCGCTCTCAGAGCCCTCGAGGTTCACCTGCGAAATTGATAACATATCAAGCACCGAGTTCATACCCTCAGAGAGAGGCATCGGAACCCGACCCCGAGCCAAAGGTGAGAAGACTGCTCGGGGAGACTCAAAGGTTGAGATCCACAACTCCGGTACCCACCAGGTACCCCGAGCCACAAGATTCCGCTCGCCACCAAGGCTCGGCTCCACCTGAGCATCGGAGCCCTCGCGGTTCAACAGCGGAAGCTAAATCCGATCGAGCGCTTTGTACGACCCATCGGCGGGAGGGATTGAAACCTGAGTCAGAGCAGAGAAGGCCACGAGAGAAGAGTCAAAAGGGCGACCGCGAGAGAGTCCACACCAGAGAGCCAGCCAGATCTCCAGAGCCTCAAGATTTCGCTCGCAACCAAGGCTCGGCTCCACCTGAGCATCGGAGCCCTCGCGGGTCACCAGCGGAAGCGAAAGCGGATCGAGCGCTTTGGACTACCAATCGGCGGGAGGGATTAGCACCTGAGTCAGAGCAGAGAAGGCCACGAGAGAAGAGTCAAAAGGGCGGCCGCGAGAGAGTCGACACGAGAGAGCCAGCCAGATCCCTAGAGCAGCAAGATTCCGCTCGTGACCAGTGCGATAATCCAGCTCGGGCCGGAGCCCCCGCTCTACACCTGCAGAAGCGAGAACCAATCGAGTTGTCAAACAACCCGCTGAGCCTGCTGCAGAGTCATTCAAAGAAGAGGAAGAGTTGGATTTCGAATCAAACCAATCTAAAAGCTGTCTAGGCACGGACCGTTCACCGGACTTTGACACTGGGGGTGGTAGTGTTTACATGTGAGCGCTGCTGTCATCATGGAGTCCCATAAGCAGGTGAAAACAACGTGGCCTACGGTGGCGAAAAAGAAGAAGCGTGCACCTGGGCCCCAAAGTGTTCACATGATAGCATATTTACAGCGTTTGGCTAACGGTGTGTGCGTGTCTCAGCTAGAAGAACCTTGCTCATTAGAAAAATTGTCCTGTACATATTCTAACCCGGGGCGTAATGTAGAGGAAGCTAAAGTTGTCCATAATACTCTGGACAGGTATTTCGTCAAGAAATAATAGAGAATGTATTATTTTGTTTGACTAGCGAACTGGTGACTGTTTTTTTTCTCGTGTGAGACTTTCGGTGACTAATTATATGTATGAGATAATCATGATAGAAATAAAAATAAATAGACATTTAACAACCCAGTAATATAGAAGTGCTTTGTGTTTCTATCTAATCTACTACTAATGCCTCGCTATACACATAAGATTGAGAGAAATACATGAATCCCGGGATTACACATTATCATCATCGCTGTTCAGAGTGGAAAGGTATTTTTGTTGAGAAATAAAGGAATGTATTTTGTTGGGCTAGCGAAAGTGTTACTGTGTTAGACGTTGGATGGCTGTTTCTTTGTATGACAAAATCATAACTAAATAAAAATAAATAAAACTCAACCGTTTTTTTTTGTCTTTAAGTCCTTCGGGTTTCTATGTAGATTAATTATGCGCATCATTGTTAAGGTAATGACTCTATACGATGGTACATATGACCATGTTTATTACCAGAGACATAAAATACAGAGAAATACATGAATGGCATGGTGTACACACTATCATCATTAATGTTCAGAGGGGAAAAGGTATTTCGCGGAGAAATGTTGGACCAACGAAACTGTTTTCGTGAAACTGTTACCAGTGAGAATTAGGTGACTTTCTTTGTATGACAAAATCATAAATAAATAAACTCGTGCCCTTTTTCACAACCAGGAGTTTTGAACCCGTAATACCTGTGTAATATTGTGAAGTGTTTCGTAGCCACGTGTACAATTGCAAGACTGTTATTAGAAAATAAATGAATTAAACACATGTACACTTTATTTATTCTTAAAAGGTGAACCTTGAATATATGGAACACGTGGATATATATATATATATATATATATATATATATATATATATCATTATCCTCATTATCTTGTGCATGCATTGTACCTACGGAGAATAAAAACACAAATCATACAAAAAAGATACTTGGGTATAGTTGTTTTTAATTTGATCAGCCCCACAATTACAAGAATGTAACAACAAAAATGGAATACAGGGATGGATGTTACACTATGCCTTCTTAATCACATTAAAGAAAAACGCACATCACAAACACCATGCAGGGGTTTCATAACCCAAGCCCAGAGCAAACACACATATACAGTGTGAACCTGTAACATATTGTGAAGTGTTTCATGGCCTAGTGTCAACTTTCCCTTGTGTACAGTCACAGCGATGGTAATATATGTGTAAAACAAAATCGAAAAATATGGGATACATGTTGTGATACGCTTCCTAAATTATATCTATAACAAACTAACAAAGAATGTACATCATAAACACTGGACTTGAGTGTCATAACCCACCTACAGCTCTAACTGTCCCAACCCCCATGAGATTGCGTGTAATAAGCACTGTTCTCTCCTGTTAGAACAGGAGCTGATTCCTGTTTTGGGTATAGGATTGCACCCGTTGATGTCTTCCTTCTTTGCTTACCGGTTGTCCCATTTTTCGTACTGGTTCGGGTTCCGGTTTTGCGCCTCGGCTTATGTTCTGCATGTATACGAATCGGAACTGTGTACCGGTTCAACACCTGGGCCATCTGCGGATTTGTTGACTGCACCATGATGGAGGTGTTCCACTTGATACACTGATTGTGTATCTGTATGTAGAAAGGCCCGTAGGGTTGAAGCTCTGCCCCTAAAGTTTGCAGCGTGACTTGTTGGTACTCTCCGGGCCCGAGTATAGCGTTCCAATCGCTTTCAGCAGACGTTTCATTAGCTACAAACCTGCACAGGTTGTACACATGGTGGAGTATATATTCATCCTCACTAGAGCCTTGTCCGCTGTCATCTATGTATGCGGTCAACATATCTCTCACCGGCTCAGGCAAACGCTGCACCAAGTCCAATTTGGCCATTGTCTCATTTATGGCAATTAGACCCATCCTGGCCCCGGATGCGGTACATTTCCTCTGCGTATCTAAAGTGTCCACGAGGCATCCGATGAAGTCCAATCTAAACGCTGTTCCGCTGTGCCATATTCTGGCCGGTTGTATGCACTTCAGCGGGAAACCGAGAACCCTGATAGAGAGGATCTGGGCTCGCACAAGGCACTGCATGACATGGTACGCGAGAGTGTATTCATCGAACGGTGAAATATTGTGCATTCCGGCCCCGTGGCCTAAATTCCAGTCTCCTGCGGACTCGCCCACGAAAAGCCCCACTCCGTCTTTGGTACCTGGTTTCGTGGTCAGCTGCAGTGTGAATGTCCTGGGTACGAATGGGTGCACTTGAAGAGAGGTGTGCATGTCCAAGATGGTTCGTAACCCCTCCAAATTATCAGCGCGAACCTTATGAATCAACAAACCCGCCACGTCGTGGATCGTGCAGATACTGCCCAGGTAGAAGGGTTCCAGGCTTTTAACGGTGAGCAATCCGCGTGTTTCGTCCCTCACCAACGTGGGTAACTCGTTAATTATCAGCTCCACATGTTCAAAGGCTTCGCCCTCACCCAGAGGCCGCCCTAAATCGATCAGGCAGTATCTTATAGGTTCTGTCTTACTGGTCAGTGTCTTGTGGGGTATCCGTCTCTTGTAAGAAAGGTCCTTAGGTACGAGCATTATATCACTACTACAATTTTCACGAGATTCCACTCCGATACGCCAGTTGGACTCTTTGTTATTGCCTCCTATGCGTATTACGCCTTCCGCGGGAGGAGTGCGTTTGGTCGGTACCACCCAACCGTTTTCGTGGAGCGGTGGGGACGGTAACGCGGTACATGGAAACTTTAGGGGCGTGTTGAAAACAGGAACATTGTGAAGCTTGGTGTCTAGTAACTTGTGCAAAGGATGACCAGCTCTGACATACTTCACGGGATGGTACTCGGTAATTCCGAGCTCCTTAATCAGGCTCTTTGTGTAACCTATAGATTTCCACCGTTTTGCCCGTTTTGCCTTCTCCAACTCATCGTATCTGGGTTTCTCATCTCTTCCTCCCCTCACTTCCACAGTCACTCTCTCTGTCACCGCACCCGGCCGTACCTCTCCTTCAGCATGTTCGACTTGTTCTCCGTGCTCCGGTTCCTCTCCCGAGTGAGAGCTGTCACAATGATAATTCTCATCAGATTCCGTGCAGCGGGACGGTTCACGTAACGGCGAAAATTGGGTGCCATTATTTTGCGTTCCGCATCTCACAGCCTTGATGAACTCCGTCATATCGACAGAAGAGTTTGGAAATAAAGAATGCAGTATCGGTAACCATTCTTCATCTCCTACAGTGTAGGTACCACTCTTGAGCAAGTATGGGTTATCGAACTGCGAACCGCTCGAGCTGAAATGGGAAAACGAGGAAAACCCAGGTGTCCAGGAGCCGAACTGTGAAAAGAATTTCGATGAGGAGCTGGACGATCCCGGGTCACCCTCGGGAAGCACCTTCTTGTTTGCCACTTCGGAGAGCGTGCTTTCGTTTAAGCGCTTGGTCGCGTTCTGCTCCCGTTCAACACCGCCCCCGGGCCAGCGTGAGCAGTCCACTTTGGACCTGTGCGCTGTTGTGTCCAGTCTCTGTGTCACGACAGGATACGCCAAGTTGACCAATCCCTGGTACGTCCTAGTTGTATCTACATTGACCAGCCTTCGAACGCGGTCCGCGTCTTCCCCGAGCAACTCTATGATAACGCTGAAACTCTCGGGTACCCCCAGACCCAGCTCTAGTAGCCTATGCTTCAGAGTTTCGGGCGATCTCGAGGTCGTACCCAACCACACTTTAGGCGCGTCCAAGTTGATCACGTCCCTCAGTCCCGCTTCGTGCGGCCTGAGGTTAGCCCAGCTTTCCTTGTCTACCATACCGGTTTTGCAAAGACGGACGACGTTGGCCACCTTTGCATTTTTCCCTCCCGGGTTCACATGAGCTTCCCAGAAACCCGATGTGACCGGGTCTTCGGTCTTCCACCAAGTGTCCATCTCCTCCAGCTTCATCTGTGCGTTTGATTCTCCTGCGTAAAAAACGCACAGCACGAGCCTAGCGCACGCGTTGCGGAAAGCATCCTCGTCCTCGGGTTTGTTGGAAGACCTATACGTCCTGGGTAAAGACGCGAACGGCAACAATGATAACACTTTCTCGGTGTCGCGGTGAACGAAGAACGCTGTTGCCAGTGCGTGCATGGGGCCTTCTCTCGCGGTGTACAATCTTCTGGGTGGTCTTTTGTCCATCAGGCAAATGTCTCTGAGAGAGCCCATCACCCCGATTAGGACCTTGTAGATGTCAAGATTGCTGTGCACACCCGAAAGCCATACGTTCAAGCTCTGCCACTGGACATCTAGCGTGGTGACCACGTGCAGCATCACAGCATTCTGGTTGTATGTGTCCTCCAAGACCAGACAATCGAGCCTGGGTTCCAGTGAGCTGCTGCAATCCATCCGTCTGCTCGCGGAACCGAGCCGGCTCTCTTCGAGAAGCGCCTCTCGTCTGTCCTTGCACACCTCCATGGCCGACTGTAGAACGTCTTCTACGTGTAACTTGGGGATCAGCACGCTCCATGAGGACACAGCGAACCGTCCTTCGGTCAGTGTTTTCACTCTGGTTGACACATCGAAGGGTCCTCCACGCGGTTCTTGTCGCCACATTTCGTGATATAGGCAATGCCTTTCCAGGAATGTGAACATGGGTTGGGGTTCTCTCTGGGCGAAGGTGTCACTCCTCGGGTTCCACGTGGTCACAGTTCCAGTGGTCAAATGGAAATACCAAGGGATGGACACCTTTAAAATCCTAACACCTCGAATGTCTTGAAATGTCCACCATCGCTTCAGGAAGTCTATAGGGTTTCCAAGGTCCGCGAACGTGCTGCTTTGCTCATGTTTTACCGATTCGAACGTGCATCTGGCTAGCTGGTATCTCTCGTCCGGGCTTTCGTAAAACACGCAGGTCTTGCTCTCCGCCAGGTTTGAAAACAACATAACAAAGTAAGGCGTGTGCATAACTGCCAGGTGCTGCAAGCGCCCCAGGTCCTCGGGGTACGAAGCACCTATGTGATTAGTTCGAATGAAAGCAAAGTTCCCCTCGGCTGATAAACACACCCTTACATCTTGGCAGAGTACACAGTGATGGTTCGAGAAGAACTTACTGAGCCCCACTGGGCCTGCTAGTTTATCCGGGTGGTAATAGAAGTCTTTGCGTTTCGGTGAGGTGAGGGTTTGGTGTACGTTTAAGGTCGAACACGCGGGTCGATCCTGACCCAGGGATAGGTATTCGATGACATCTTGAGTGGTTTCGAATGGATCACATTCGTCCAGATCGCCCCGGTGGAGAGCCACGGCAATGGTTTTCCATCTTTGCACTGCGGCATCACACGGTCCGTTTTCCCACCGTCGCGATGAGGTAGCCGATGATAGGTCCACCGCACTCTCCATCGGTAACTGTGAACAAAAGAAAACGGGTTGAGGATATGTGTTACCGACAAGGCGAACAAATACTATAGACGCATATAGCTGTGATGTAAATACTACGAAACGAATTATGACATTTAAGCTTGAAATGCACCACTGTGGGTAATCGAAAATGCTACGTACATACCAGGAATCCCTGTTTACAGCTTGAAAATGTTCAGTGTGGTGTCACTGTCCATAACCGTGTGTGATACCATAATCCTGTATTTATTTTCCCTCGCATGATAGTACAGTGTATGTTGCACAGCGACTCCTAGACAATTGGTTCCGTCCTTCTGCTGTGCCCACTGTAACAGTGAGCACTTGAACTCCTCCGTGATCCTCGATGCGTTCCCCCGGCTGTCCCCACAGCTAAACGGTGTAGGTTGACAGTGTCCAAATTTGGGTAAGGAGTACCACACCTCGAAAGACGAGTCGTTCGGACACGGGGAGCCCATTCTACTCCTGGCGCCTGACAACTCACCGATCGCGCTCATCGCCAATTTAAAATCTCCCGTAAAGTACGTGTGTATAAAACACACCGCGTCTCCGAAAGGAGGCCTCGGCATGACCCCGGGGAACGTGTCCATGTCCATCAGTATGTACCTGACTCCGAGCGCCTCACGCTTGTAGTCTATCATCTGCACCTCCTTAGGAAGTTCGTTCGACAGTCCGAAGAGCCACGTCAAGACTTTGCACTCAATCACCTCTGTGTTGGTACCCTCGTTGGACCACACCACGGCCTGTAATCCACGTACTCTGGGTACGGCTTTGAGACACGCGTTTCTGGTCTCGAATCCCCTCCACCGTAGATCTATTACGCACACCCGCTCCGTTCGCAACGCGACTTCGTGGTGTTCACACGCGATCGCGTGCTTCGACTCTACGAGCCCCAAGGCTAGAGCCTCCCCAAATATTCTTTCTCCGTACTCGGGTGCGGGCATTGCGAGCTTGCGGCCGATCACGTAGAGCACGCTGAAGTTGTCCCGCCCTGGGAACATCTCTATTTCGATAGTCAGGGGCAGTCCTATCCGCCCCCCCTGCCACCTAGAGTTACTGACGAAGTTGAACTGCTCCACTACTATCATGGGTCTCTCGGCCGTGCAGCCAAAGTGAGACGGGCGAGTCCGATACAGGTACAGGCCAGGTGGGAGCCATTTAGACCGTTTCAGCTGATAGACGAGCACTGCGTTGCAGCCCTTCGGATACTCTCGAGCTCGATTCTGGAGCAGCCATCTGTGAGCTGTAACCACCTTGTCCATTTCGTGGGCCCACGGGGCTCTACTCTCGGGTAACCGGGAACCGCCAACCTTACCCATATTTCCTCCGCCCACCGGTCTCTTGGGGTCCTCAGAGTGATTGTATACAAAGGGAGATAGTCTACCCTCGTGTGACATTCCGTTACGCTCATCCTCAGAATAGGATGATACGCAGTGACAGTCCCCGTCAATCCTGGGAGCGAGTCTAACCAACAGGCCGGCTGTATTTTTAAAGTTGTATTTGTGAGCGGGGCAAGGCTTCACAATCTCTTCCGTGAGATCGCTTAAAATGAACCCCTCCGCTCCGGGTACGTATATCGTGTCTCCGATTACGGGCACTGGGTCCAGGGCGAGCGCCTTGTACAGCGCGCAGCACAGCAGACCTGTCGGTTCCATGGAAGACAACCCCTTCTTCACTGGACAGGTTCCGGAGGGCCTGCTTAGGCAGTGCGAGAGTAAGCGTGAGGGTGCTCTGGCGAGCACAGTCCATAAGGTGACAAATTTGTACAGGAGGGTTTCCTCACTCAGTTACCGGAACAATGGTAGAGTCAATGCCCGCAAGCATCTCAAGCAGTCCAACATGAAGTGTCTGGTGTGTCTGGTCACGTTGGTTAAAAGCAGCAAAGACAGGCGAAGGGCGGGGGTTAAACTTCGCTGTCAGTGTAAAGTGAGGGTGTGCGCAACCTGCTTCGACAACAACCCGGAATGGCACTTGACCGAACCCCACTTCACAAAATGTCCAACCGTGCGTGAGTTCATCTGCGAGGTCTGCGCCAGCTTCCAAGGCTCCAAGGTGAAACTGTGCTGCGTTTGGATGTGCCCTAGGTGCTCCTCCGAACACCGACGTAAGGGCTCCGCGTGTTCAAAGTGTTCCGCGAGTTTGAAACGCAGCTCCAAACGCCGGACCGGTACCTTATGGTGCAAGGGTTCAGATGGCTCGTCCGAGAACGCGGGGGTTAGCTTCGACGTGGTCTACCCGGAGGAAAGGATTGCAGATTACAGGGACCTGGTCAGGTCTCGGGTGTTCGAAAAAGTCACACGGAGTAGACACTTGCGCCCTTCGGACATCAGAACCTTGTTTCACGAGTCTTTCGTTCATCAAGCCTGCACCTGTGAGTCCGAATCGCACGGGAACCCGATGTGTGTCAGCTGTACTCCCGTGCTGACCGTGATGCAGCTGCTGGCCAAAACACCCGCGTCCTCTGCTTGCATCCCTCGCAGAGTGCGCTATACCGGGCAGGGCTCTCGCTCGCAATGTGTACGACAGAGCCCTGCTGATTAAGATGCTCAACGAGCAGGACCTGCCCTTGTGCGCGAACGGGCGCTCGTGTAAGGGTATGCTGGTGAGCGCCCGGAACGACTCTAAAAAACCGCTACCCTCTCTCCTCTCCCCGGAATCCTACAGCTTGTTTGTCTCGAGCAGAGCCAAAACCGGAGAGGAGGTTCAGCGTATCAACCCTTCTAGCTGTATCCTCTGCCTCTTGTTCAACCAGTCCGCGGCGGTGGCACAAATGTTCAGCTCTGACAGTCTACGCATGGAGCCTCACCCGGGCGGGCCTGTGTACTACTTTAATATGAAACTGTCCCCAGACGTTGGAGTCCCGGAGGTGCGAGTAGACGAGTGTCAATGGAACCTTGTCAGCTTTCAGGGCTCTGTTGGAAACTACAAGCCCGCTTTCTATTACAATTGGCGTGACATGCTTAAGGTGTTGCATAGAAACGAAAGTGGGAAGATAACCTTCTCACATCTACGATGATATGCTATCTATATCATTACATTCCTTTGACCGATGTATATATATATATATATATATATATATATATATATATATATATATATATATATATATATATATATATATATATTACGGTACTCAAGTTCATTAATTCGAACAAACCTTCTGATGAGAACCCGGAGATCTAGAATAGCTTGTTGTTGGGCGGTTGGGTGATCTTTGAGAAGTTTGAGACTTAATTTCTTAATCTGCTTAGCGGAGAAAGAGCTGTAAAGGAAGACCGTGAGAGCATTGACAGTCCGTTACTTGAGTCTGAGAACCACTCAGCTCGGATTAATTCGGGTGCTGTCTTTGGAAATGCTGTAAAAAAAAAGTTTTCATCATGATATTAAGTTTATTCATCAGTGCTTTCGAGTATGATCACAAGTACCTGAAAACCGTGTGCGAAAGGCAGGCTGAGATTAGGAGACCGGAGTTGTGCGTGATGTTGGTGGACACTCTGACTTTATCCTTTGCTCTATAAGATAGATAGATAGATAGATAGATATATAGATAGATAGATAGATAGATAGATAGATAGATAGATAGATAGATAGATAGATAGATAGATAGATAGATAGATAGATAGATAGATAGATAGATAGATAGATAGATAGATAGATAGATAGATAGATAGATAGATAGACAAAAAAACTTTAGGACACAAAAAAAACAAGTAATACAAGCTAAAATGCATCAATGTACATGGTAAAAAAGTACAATATAGATTTATATTTATAAATACATTTAAAAGGAAGCAGCAGCAGATCCTAGCAACAGTTATTAATGTATTTTTGTGTTTGACCTTGTTTAAGAAATGGAGTATGTAGCAATAAATAAATGAATAGATTACGCAAGCTGTTATTGTTCTGTTCCATCCGCCACTGTACCCACACCTTCATGTGACTTTGAATATCTTGTATCTATATTGGTGATTTCCCAACACTTGCTTTGGGAAGACAAACAATAAAGAGAACAACTCCTGATCTATGTGTCATGTGCTACATTTCAAACATTGCTGCAAAAAAAGTGTATGGCTTTATCCGTTGTTCTACAGGTGAAACTAATATATGTATATATATATATATATATATATATATATATATATATATATATATATATATATATATATATATATATATATATATATATATATATATATATATATATATATATATATATATATATATATATATATATATATTATATATATATATATATATATATATATATATATATATATATATATAGTTCATTTATTTCAGTAAGTCAACTGTAAAGGTGAAACTGAAATAGTATATAGACCCATTACATGCAAAGTGTGATATTTCAAGACTTGGTTTGTTATGTAAAAAAAGTGTCTTATAAAGTCACCTTCATAATATTTACCCTATGCCATATTTTCTCCCTTCTTTATAAAATGACTCGAATGGATGACTCTTGTTAAATATATGGTCACATTTATAATTTTCTTCCATTGTTTTCTAGAAACACCACCTACACAAGCACCCAACTCCCAACCTAACCCCCTCCACCTATTATAATGGTGATATTTAAAAAAAAATAGAAATAAAAAACGTACCTGAACTTTGTTCAGCAGATTCAGGGCCAGTGCGAGCACTCGTGTCCAAAGGGATGGCTTCAGGCTCATTTCGATTGTAGACCACGGTTGGACGATCTATATGGGACTGAGAGAAAAAGCTACGAGTTGGCTGCTTTACACTTGATCGGTTGCTTCATGTCTGGTCGTACCCTGTGGTTGGATCATGTACCCTTGGACTGTTAGGAAACTCGATCTTATGTAGGGGGGGTGGTTGGATGATTTACTAGGTGGTCCGAAGTTTATTTTTTTCCCTAACACACTCACAGTCCAGTGGGCCGGTTGGTTGATTTAATAAGCGGTGTATGTTTTCCTAAGACAGTTACAGTCCAGTGGACCGGTTGGATGATTTACCGAGTGGTATGTTGTTTATCTTCCTAACACACTCACAGTCCAGTGGGTCGGTTGGTTGATTTAATAAGCGGTGTATGTTTTCCTAAGACAGTTACAGTCCAGTGGGCTGGTTGGATGATTTACCAAGTGGTATGTTGTTTATCTTCCTAACACACTCACAGTCCAGTGGGCCGGTTGGTTGATTTAATAAACGGTGTATGTTTTCCTAAGACAGTTACAGTCCAGTGGGCCGGTTGGATGATTTACCAAGTGGTATGTTGTTTATCTTCCTAACACACTTACAGTCCAGTGGGCCGGTTGGGTGATTTAATAAGCGGTGTATGTTTCCTAAGACAGTTACAGACCACCCACTAAGCTTTCTTTCACTGAAAGCGTAGTGGGACTGGAAAGTATGTTCACAGCTCCACCCTCACAGAGACTACCCTATAGCAGTATGTGCACATGTAAACTAGGAGGGGCTCACATATGTATATAGTTACCCTCTAGAGCGAGACTCAGCATTCTAAGCACGGGAAGGGACATGTGGACATGGTCCAATTTACAGAGTTAATACCTTCTAGCTAATGAGAAAGTTGATGTTTTAGGATTAGCAATACGATGAAACGCGTGTATTCTCCTGGAGAGATGGACATCAGTGACTGGAGACAAGGCTGCCACCCACGTGAAAATACTACGCTCCAGGGATCCGAACCCCTGGTCTTGCGAAAGATGAGACACAGAGAGCGTTGCGAAACAGGCAAAGAGCATAAAGACCTGGATGAATCAGTATCCGAGGCTTTTCGCGGTGTGCAAACTAGAACCTTGAGCGAACCAGGACCCGTGTACCACAGACACCCAGGACAATTAGGACCCCGTTCAGACAGACACCGTTCCGAGCGACCCGTGTGTACAACGATCCCTCCGCGGAGACAAGGTTCTGACAACCTACCGGTTACGGTGAAAAGAGGGACTTTGAAAGACTCGTCATCACGCCCCTACAGCGGGGGACCCGTAAACAAGCGAGCCAAGACTGCTTGCACACACACACAGGCCGTTGGTGCAACCGCAAGCTTTGCTCGGTCTTATACCCACTGCCACGATAAAAACGAGAATCGTTTAGACCCTAGGGGGTTCAGAAAGTCCGGAGGAGTCCTACGTGTTGGACCCCAGGGGTCCGGTCATTTGAACCACAAGAATCGCTTTAGAAACATCACGGAAAAGGATTCCGGGTATCACAAGTCTGCTCCACACAGACGCAGAAAATCCAGTTCGAACAGTTCGCGCACCCGTAATCAAATAGAGACCGAGCTCCTTTCAAGCAAGGACACAAGTTGTAAACTCGAGAAACCTAAGCATGGGCAACGTAGCGAGTCTTGGGCTGTGCAGACCCGGGCCCCGGGTCCCAAAAGCAGCTCTGACGGGAGCTCCACAAGCAGCAGGTCATGCAATCGTGATGACTCGCTCAGGTCGAGTAATCGAGCAAACAATGTTTATGATAATGTTTCTACGGATGATAATGATGTAGATGAGGACATTGAAGAGGCTGAAGCTGAGGAAAATAGCGAAGGACCAAAGTAATGTATATCACACCACTCGGGTTTCGTATTTCTTTTTAGCGTGTACTTTACTGGTGTTGCAAATGTGCTGATCTGCGCACCGTGTATCTCTATTTTTCACCAGGTTGTCTGATCCAACAGAGGGTGAGCGAACACACACGCGCGGTCGCACGGATGAGAATGAGTCAGAGGGAACCGCAGATGAGGAGGAGGCTGAGGACCCTCGCGAAGGACCAAGGTAATGTATATCATACCACTCAGGTTTCGTATTTCTTTTGAGAGGGTACTTTACTGGTGTTGCAAATGTGCTGATCTGGGCACCGTGTACCTCTATTTTTCACCAGGGCGTCTGGTCCAACAGAGGGTGAGCGAACACACATGCGCGGTCACACGGATGAGAATGAGCAAGAGGGAGCCGCAGATGAGGAGGAGGCTGAGACTGATGAACCCTCGCGAAGGAACAAGGTAATGTATATCATACCACTCGGGTTTAGTATTTATTTTCCGAGTGTACTCTGCTGGAGCTGCAAATGTGCTGAACTGCGCACCGTGTATGTCTATCTTTCACCAGGGCGTCTGATACAACAGAGAGTGAGCGAACACACGCGCGCGGTCTCACAAATGAGCAAGCGGGACCCGCAGATGAGGAGGGTGATGAGGCTGAGGCTGATGAAGCTTGCGAAGGAACAACGTAATGTGTACATAACACTCACTCGGTTTTCGCATTTCTTTCCGAGTGTACTTTGCTAGAGTTTGCAAATGTTCTGACCTGTGTAACGTACATCTTTATTTTTACTTTTTGTTTTCACCAGGGAGTCGAAGGTATCAGAGATTGAACAATCCCATATACCGGGTGACCCGCGAGACGATCAGTTTTTAAATTTGATGCCTCCTGTCTGCCAGGAGGCTGAGGTTGCAGTCAAATATATAAATGTCCAGCATGAACGTGAAATGTATGTATGTTTTCTTTATAATAATAATAATAATAATAATAATAATAATTCAGGTATACTTTCCTGAATTTGCGAATTTACTGAATTGTTCCCCTCACATCTTTACGTCAACAGATACCAGAATACGGAACTATATCCGAGTGAATATAGACATGCAACCAATCTTCAGGTCTGTTCATCTCTAGATAGTACTTTGGTGTTTGACATGTTTGACAATAACCCGGGCTCTGAGTTGCCCCCAGATGTATATAACAGCTCAACATACCAACAGCATCCAGAGGTGGGTTACGAATGCGAACCTCGGTTTCAGATGGCACAATCCTTAGAACACACAGTTTCTAATATGAACGGTATGCAGCAACCCTCTACTAGTCAGTGTGACACATCACATCGGGCTCAGTTTGAATCTTCGCATTCTCCAGTCCCCACACGCCCACAATCCGAAGCTGTTGTGAACCCTGAAAACCACAGAACCCTACCCAGAGAGTCAGATAGTCAAGGCTCTTCCGTTTCGTTAAGTAGTGTGCTGGCTCATGTGAAAGAATTGATCTCATGTGCTAGCTGTCAGAATACCTTCAACAGGACCGTGATCTGTCACAAATACCAGATTCAGCTCAACAGACCCATCCAAAGTGTTTGCGGATGCGTAATGTGCTCGATATGCTATCATAGGCAACAAGGTTGCAGAGTGCACAAGACATTATCCAGAGGGGGCTTAGTTAACGCAACAGCCGATGCTCTGGCCAGTTGCCCGGAACTGGAGATGGTGGGGGCTTGTGATCTTGAACTCGAACCCGAGGACCAGTTCAAGACTGATGAGCAAATCAATGGATACATTCTGGGTATCATGCACCGCGAGCAGGCTCCTTGTGACCAGGAACTAGAGAACGGTATTGTACCTGTTTTTTTATATATATATATATATATATATATATATATATATATATATATATATATATATATATACACACTATTTGGATACATTCTCAACAAGTGTGCTTCGGTTGATCTTTTTCTTTTGTGTGTGTGTGTGTGTGTGTGTGTGTGTGTGTATATGTGTCTCATCCATACAGCCTACAACCAGCTCATTGCCTTGCGTGACTGTCTCTCGTTCCAGTACTGGACTAACCAAACAATGCCTATGCAAGTGGCCATCAGATATGTTTGCATACCTCACTTGCCAAAGTTCTGGGATCGCATACTGGTGGGGGGGCGAACTCTGCCCAATACAGAGAATATGATCTGTCCTGATAACTACCTACCGAAGCTATTCAATGTGCTCCTTTCGGACTTGAAATTTCACTGGTGCTGTTTTGTGTTTAAGACAGAAGTCATCTTGGCTATGTGGTGCACTAGGGAGGTCAGTGGTATGCAGACGATTGTATTCCCACTCTTTGATTACTCGCTAAAGGCCCTTACAGGACAAATAGAGTTTAGAAGCATGGTGTTCTATCTCTCCAGGTGGTTTAGCGCTCAGTATGTGTCACAGAGAGATAGGGAGCTCAAAGTGGTATTGGATTGCAAACCCTCAGAAGGCACTATGGTTCACGTGATAGCTTCATTCGCATCCGCGTGTGGGATGGAAAGAGTGACCACTCACCTAAAACACAAGAGGTCTACCATCAATTCTCAGAATTTAGAGTCCGCAAAAAATCTGCTCACATCACCGTATGATGGCACTGGGGGGGTAGTAACATTAACATCATGGCAGCGATTAACTGCTTTAGAGAGCCCAGTGAAGCCCGCGAGTGTGATTGGATTCGCACATACAATGACGAAGAGCATGTAATGGGCGTGTAGGTTAGGTATACCAACGCTGTCATACTTTGACACCTGATGTTTCTTAACTGTGGTAACAAGTTCAGGTTTTGTTTATTTTTTTATTTCTTTGAACTTGAACAATGAACATGGTTTGTTTAATAATTATATTCCATGCTGAGGGGTAGGTTATTTACCATACCAAATTACAACTGTGAATATGTTTTTTTTTGTGCTATTGATTTTCCCTGTACATAATGTTCAACAATTTGTATACTAACGATGTGTGTATTTTGAATTCTGCAAGATAAAAAAAAAGAAAACATGCCTAAGGTACACATATACTTGATCTTGTCTCTTGTTTGTGTAACAAGGGTGGGGTTGGGGCGGGTCAGGTGTTGGGTGTGTAGTATTACCATTCGTAATCTAATTCAAACACTCTCCGGTGCACTCTTAAACAATAAGAGAGTGAGGGGATCACGCACAATGTATTAAAAGGTCTAGATGTATTTTTGTCTTTGTCTTTTACAACAAAAAACAAACATAACATAAGCACACAAACTAAAGACAATCAGGTAAATTAAGATAGAAAGTTGGACTTGGCTATCTGGTACACCTGTTACAGTGATACACAATCCAAATGAGATCTGATGATCATGTAGACCAACCTAAATAATTCACATTCCTAGCTCCACTACACAAATAGGACAGTACTTCAAACTTTATAGATACTTGATTAAACTATAGTTCAAAATCTGCTATAACGGGATACACTACAATATATTAGAGGTGGGGGGGGGGGTATATTAGGTGTAAAACTGGCTATACACTTTATGCGGGGTGTTTTTAGTGTGCACTTAGTATACAAAAGTGTGAAACGAAAGTACAAAAGTGTAAAAATGAAATTATTCTCATACACAATAGCCCAGAACATATAAATGTTTGTTGGTTTGAAACTCAGTGCTTTGGAATTATAATTAGGTGACATCATGATATACTAATGTCTAATGTATGTATTTAAGTGCATTTAGTGTTTTTTTTTTATAAATCACCTTGTGTATCGTTTTGCAACAATAATCATACACAAACAAATGCGTAACAACGAGAAAAAAACAAGTGGTTTACAGAGACCGTAACCACTTTCTAATGAATGCGCGTGGATTAAAAACAAAACTAAAATACATCCAACCTGCTTATTTATTTTATGTATTTTTTTTAGTTAATAAAATCTCGGTATATGATGTACATATATTCCTGTGTAACTGGAAATGAACAAAGTGTTTTTTTTTCTTCCTGTAAAACGACCAGCGAAAACCTTTTCGCAAAAACTACAGAACGCTTTGATCACCCAGTCCGCCTTCCTCTTTCAATAGACTCAGAAACTTGCAAACTCGGTAGCCAGGCTCCATCTGCACAGCCATTTCAATTAGCATGAGTAGCTTCTTGATGCCGATCCACAGACCCTTTCCGTTCACAGCTTTAGCAATGCTGGCTCGCTCCACGTCCTGAAAACTACCCATAAGCTCCAGGGCCTCCACGAGCTGTTCCCCTCTGGAGATGTTTGGGATGTGGATGGTCACGCTGAATGCGTCCAACAACTCCATCTCTTTCAGAACGTCTCTACGAGTCGTGGTGCCAATGATCAGAAGCTTACGACCCTTAGGAGGAGGTTTCTTCAGCAGCACCAGCAAAGCTTGAAACACCAGGTTGGAGAATCGAGGGCCTATAGGAACGTAATCTAAGATACGCTCAATGTCATCCACGACCACACAGCTCAGCTGGGACTTGTACGCATCTTCGAATATCTTTTTGATGGCTTGGCATTTGGCGATCTCAGAGTATCCGATCATCTTGTCCGGAGAGCAGATCTTGATGAAAGGGAACTTAGACTCTTCAGCGATCTTTACACCCAGCGCAGTTTTCCCGCTGTTAGGAGGACCCTCCAACAGCACAGAGACCAGTGGAGTGCGTTCACTCTTCTTGGTCTGTTGGACCAGCAGACCTCCGTACTCTAGCACAGCTGACACCAGCAAAAAAAAGATAAGGTCCACTGCAACAAGTCCGTACTAATGCAACCCAAAATGTGATAGATCAGTGGGGCGGAGCCAGAGATCCGTAGCCAGCATGCTGAAGGTTCCCTACATATATACAAACCTGTTCGGGAAGTATCAGTCATTCATTAACGGGTAGAGTAAACCACCCACACGTGGTATTTTGTCCGTTTCTTGGTTGAAACGGCTACTTCTATGGCACACTACGTGGACTCTGCGCTTCGCTTCTGTTGTTCTCCCCTCCGGATTTTCACTTTCCTCCTCTGTCTAGCGGTGTGGATGACTGCTGTTCAAGCCGAGTCAGATGTGGTTGGACCACCTCAGACAATCATAGCCATCTCGGGTGAGGATGTCATACTGCCGTGCCGCCTGGACCCTCCGCTCAACGTTCAGAGGCTGACAGTAGTCTGGTCCAAACCCGATCTCGAGCCCGACCCTTCAGACAGACTGATGCGGGTCGAGTACGTGCACCTTTACAGGAACCAGCACGAGGTCCCGGACATGAAGATCCAGTCGTACGTGAGCCGGACGGAGCTGTCCCAGGACGGGCTGAAGCAAGGAAACATTTCACTCAAGATTAGGAACGTTACGGTGGCAGACCAAGGGAGATACAAGTGTTTGATCCCAAAGCTAAAAAGCAAAGTGAAGGAGGCCATTCTCGAGCTTGTCGTTGAAGAACGCTCCGTTGAAACGTGGACGAAAGAGACGCCGCTGCATCCCATAGATCTCCAAACTCCAGATCCGAAGAACGAATCGGGCGTTACAGTTGGTCTGCGCATTCTGATCCCAGTGTTGTTCGTGCTTCTGATTGTTGGTGGATTTGTTGGATGTTTTCTGAAATGCAAGTGTCAGAAAAAAAATCATTTACAGAAGTATGGAGCGCCAGAAGAACAACTTTCTGCCTAGGTGCCTTGCTCAAGGGGCAGGTTGGGAGTTTATTTTAATGGAGATTAGTGTTAGATCGGACCGGTAGGAGTGATATCTTTGATGGACAAACATCACCATCTAAAAAGAGAATCACCCCTAAAGGTCCTGAACATCTCTGGAGGAATTCAGAAAACTGTATTGTCTCTCCATATAGGGGAGAGTGGCCTAGGTTGTGCAACTTTTCACTCAAAGTGACTCTAAAGTAAGGCCTTGACAGTAAAGTCTCTAACTCAAATATGTACATACATTTCAGGGTGTTGTGCATCCCTGGCAATAAAAACTTTCGATCTTGAATAAACTGTTTATGAAATATAGCTTTCTGAAAAACAAAGTTGTCTTGATGCACAACTTGGCCCCGGTGTGGTGTAAGTTGTGCGGTTGGAGAGAATACCATGGGGTGAATTGTGCCATTGCTATATATCTCATTAACTGTGATGCAAGAGAAATCCATTAGAAAATCACTTATTTAAGGTGCATTTAAAGTAAATAAAGTAAATAGTTGACAAAGATTGAAGGACAATTATCTTAAACAAGGCCTAGCAGATCTAATGGTTTTTACCTGCAAAGCTCACAATGACAAAGTCAACATTATCATCTTTCTCGCCATCTGAATTCTCATCAGTGGTGTCTTTAAGTGGAATTGAGATGTCACTCTCTTCTGAGCTACTGTAGACAATCACTTTCTTTTGGTGACCAGCGTATACAGCCATGCCACTGGCACAACTCTCAGAAATGTACTTTGCAGTAGTTGCGCCGTGCTTGTGGAACCAACTGCCACCTGACAAATGTGACCCCCCCCCCCCTCTTACATTTCTGCCTTTAAATCAAGGCTCAAAACCCATATGTACACCCTGGTGTTTCCTCCCCATTAACTATCTTACCTCTGCACTACTATCTGTGTTTATGTGGATGTATGGGCTTTACGTATTTTATTTTGGTTATTGTTATTTTACCTTCATTGTTTACCTACTGAATGCACTATGTAAAGCACTTTGTACGGTGCAAACTGTCATAAATGTGCTTTTATAAATACATTTCACTTACTTACTTACTTACTTATAACTCACCTAGGCCCTTTGGCACAAATCACCACAACCCCAGAAAGTTGGATAATAAGCATGATGCAGCAGTTTAGGGCTCACATTGTGATAACTATATAGACACAAAGTGTAGCATACTAAAGCACTAAAACATGTGTCAAATGTTTTCAAACTTGTCTATAATTGCTCAGACACAATAATAAAAAAAAAAACCTTGATCATGGAACTTTTACTTTGAAAGGTAATCTTATTCCTTGTGTCTCCCTTCTTTACAGGATGAGTCAAATGGATGACTCTTCTTAAATATGTGGTCACATTTCTAATTTCTTCCATGGTTTTCTAGGAACGAGGGGTGGCACAACTTCCAAAATGCACAACTTGGGCCACTCTCCCCTAGAGGTGACAAAAAAAAACAGACAACACTCAAAACAAACCAAAATCAGAACTGAAGGATTTTCTTTTCAGCCTGAAGAAGGGACTGTCTCAGAAATATAAATCGCCCTGTCTCAACAAAAAAAAAGATCTAACGCAGATTCGATTTACATGTGTTTTTTTTCTACAAAGAGAAATTCTTCATGGAAGCTTTACTGAGAGCATTTTATTATTTTTTTTTCACATTTTACACATTCTCGTTCATTTACAACCAGCAATGACAATGACCTATTTTTATGGTGAACTGAGCTCGGTACTTAACTTTAGAGTCAGAGTCAGAGTCCTGATCTGAACATTGACCTGATCCGCATTCATCACCTAGAAATAACAATAAATACAACAACTAAGATCATATGTAATGTAATAAACCTTGCCTCTGGGTTAGAGGAGCTAGAGAGCACCTTGACAATTATGTAAGGAAAACAAAAAGGAGTAGGTACATGTCTCTCTCTCTCTCTCTCTCTCTCTCTCTCTCTCTCTTCCTAAACCCACTCCCTTCAGCTGCAGCGCATTATCCTAATTACCTAATTAACAACGCAGCCACTCTGTTGCTCACTCTCTGATCACAGCCCAACATTCACTACACTCCTCCCTCCTTTAAATGCGCCTAGACCCGAGTCAAAGCATCTCATAGTCCTGGTACCACACGGGCGGCCTCCTCTGCCTTGTTTGGTGCGTGTCATGTAACGTCTCTTGTCTGTTCTTTCTCTCTCCTTCCGATGATACCTGACTCAATGTCAGAGAGAGCGGGACAACTCTATCCGTGTGTGGCTCCCGATTGGCTGGTAGCTGAACACTCTGCCTCTCTTGCCCCACCGAAAGTGCGCTCGAGTGGGCCACGCTCTCCTGCTGTGCTGCTCGACCAGGCCTCTCATTTTCGGTCCTAACCCCGGCACGTTCTGCCTTCGAACACAACCAGCCTGTGCTGCCATTTGTTTCTGGGGATCTGGTCTGCCGCCTTGGTGACCCGCCCTGGTTCCTTGTATCTGATACAGGGGAGAGTAAAGGTTTAAGTCGGTTGTAATGCACACTAATCTCTGGGCCACCCTCCACTATCCTGCGTAGCTGCATCTGAGTGAATGGGTGGTAACCTCACTAGCATATCCCCACGAATCTGTAACTGAGCCCACACTGGTGCAGCTCAGCAGCATCTCTCTGAGCATTTGCCAGCTCATCTATTAAGCTTAGAATTAGTACTTAGTTGGGCACAAGCCCTGTAACATTGAGTCCGCCCCCCCCCACTCCCTTCAGCTGCATGGCATCAACCTAATTGCCTAATTGACAACACAACCGCTCTGTGGCTCACTCTCTGATCACATCCCAACATTCACTACAGTAGGATTACCAGTGCCATATTAATGAACATATCACACGTAACACATAGCCACAAATACATGTATTCTTACCGTGTTCTGATATGAGTGATCCGTAATCTGAACCTCGATCTGAGCAGCCTTCATCACCGGTAATTATAATTCTGTCCGGCTCAATCTCCAACATCTCCATTTCGTAGCTTCCGTCTTCCGTGAGTACAACAGCAGAGGAACTGAATCTACCGTCCTCAGCAATTACGTCAGAAAGTCTCTCCATTCCATCGTAATAATATAATGCCACCCACATTTCCCGATCATTGTGAAAGCTACTGTGCTCGGAGCTTGGAAGTGATGTTGCCATATCTTGTAGAGTACCGTTGGGTCGGTATTTAAGCGCGTTGTACATGGTCTTCACCTTCACGTGTTTCAATTCGTGGTATAATCTTGTATACTCGAGTTTGCTGCCAAATGTGTCATTTGGGCAGATTGTGTTAACATGAACAATCGAGAGGTTGTGGTCAATCAAGGCGGTACAGGGAGCCCTGGCAGAGAGCGATATATTTGCACCCGAAACAGTGGAGCATCGAACACCGTGTCTTGTTAGTAATTCGAACAAAGTCTGTGGCTCCCAGCAAATCACAGTCATTTCTGTTTGACAGCAAGGTGAGATGACAGTCACGCTGTGTGGAGTCTGCGGAGAATGACAAATAGAGAACAAATGTATATCGTTAGGAAACATACTTTTTATTTGAACGGGCAGGGTGTTGAGTATATATTAGTAAAAGCAAGAACATATTACAAATACATAAAAAACATGGGATAAAAACACACAAAAAAATAAAGCCTCAAGGCCTATTTCATTTATGGTAACTACACACACACACACACACACACACACACACACACACAAGGGATGATATACGATGTGATCTAGATGGAAATATTTGGCCAGACAGAAAGGAACGTATATTACTCATTATATATGTCTGTCTGAACCAGCTGACATGCAAAGACACACACACACACACACACACACACACACACACACACACATACACATACACACACACACAAGGGATAATATACGATGTGATCTAGATGGAAATATTTGGCCAGACAGAAAGGAACGTACAGTCCCCTACATACGTATCGGAACAGTGAGGCCAATTCCCTTATTTTTGCTGTAGACTGGGAACATTTGGGTTTGACACCAAAATATGAATATGAGACAATAGCTCAACATTTCATCTTTCATTTCCAGGTATTCACATCTGGATCCGATACACAACTGAGAAGATATAATTATTTGTAAAGGAACACAACATTTTTAGGCGAGCAGAAGTATTGGAACAGATAGACTTTAAATAAATTAAAGTGAATAAAACGTACTATTTTGTCGCAAAACCTTTGCTTGCAATAACCGCATCAAGCCTGTGACCCATTCACATCACCAATCTTTTGCATTCTTCTTTTGTGATGCTTTTACAGGCTTTCACCGCAGCCTCATTCAGTTGCTGTTTGTGTTAGGGGGTTACTCTCTTAAGTCTCCTCTTTAGCAGGTAAAATGCATGCTCTATAGCGTTTAAGTCCGGAGATTGACTTGGCCAGTCTAAAACCTTCCACTTCTTGCCCCTGATTAATTCCTTTGTTGTGTTTTGGGTCATTATCTTGCTGCATGATGAAGGATCTTCTTATCAGTTTGGTTGCATCTTTCCTTAAATTGTCAGACAAAATGTTTCTGTAAACTTATGAGTTCATTTTGCTGTTGCCATCATGTGTTACATCATCAATGAAGAAGAATGAGCCCGTCCCAGAAGAAGCCATGCAAGCCCAAGCCATGACATTGCCTCCACCGTGTTTCACAGATGAGCTTGTATGTTTGGGATCATGAGTAGATCCTTTCTTTCTCCAAACTTTTAGCCTTTCCATCACTTTGGTAAAGGTTCATCTTGACAACAACACAGTAACACATGATGGCAACAGCAAAATGAACTTATAAGTCTACAGAAACATTCGGTCTGACAATTTAAAGAAAAATGCAACCAAACTGATTGGAAGATGCTCCATCATGCAGCAAGATAAGGATCCCAAAAAACTGCAAAAAAAACAACAAAGTAGTTAATCAGGGGGCAAGAAATGGAAGGTTTTAGACTGGCCAAGTCAATCTCCAGACTTAAACGCTGTAGAGCATGCATTTTACCTGCTAAAAAGGAGACCGAAGGGAGTAATCCCCCAAAACAAACAGCAACTGAATGAGGCTGCGATGAAAGCCTGGAAAAGCATCACAAAAGAAGAATGCAAACGTTTTGTGATGTCAATGGGTCACAGGCTTGATGCGGTTATTGCAAGCAAAGTGTTTGCCACAAAAATATTACGGTTTATTCACTTTAATTTATTTAAAGTCTATCTGTTCCAATACTTCTGCTCTCCTTTGATTAAGGGATTCAAGCAAAAGAAATCTGAAAAGAAAATATTGATGTGTGTGTACATTTTTGGCTCGAAGAGGCTGAGTGTGCGCTGACTTTTAACCTGTACACCAGCAGAGGGCAGTGTAGACCATAGGATCTGACAGTATATGTCTGGCTGTTCAGCACACATTAAATACATACATAGATGTGCTCAAACTCAATTTGAAAATAGTCCTGGATTAAAAAGTAATAATATAGAAATAAAATAACACGTTTGCTTGAGTTTACTAGATGGATACATTTAAATTAATCATGTATTCAGCATTATGAAATGAGCGTCTAAAACATTCTGTTTTAGAATGTGTTTCTTGTGATTTAAAATACAGATACAGATCATCTCTTTTTAAAAAGGACACACACACACACACACACACACACACACACACACACACACACACACACACACACACACACACACACACACACACACACACACACAAGCTAGCTGGGCTCCCCTGGTAGTCACACGGCTACATATTAGAACGGTCAATAATACAAGAATTTCATGCATGGACCTACAATGGGAAAAATAGTTAAATCTAGTGGAATACAGTAAAAATGTCAAATATGACTGCTTCTCCTCTAAATGAAATGCTAACATTACAAAATGCATGGTTTAATAGTAGAAATGCAATGAGATTAAAAAAGGTGGTTTTCAATTGAAGTGGATGTGGCACTTTCTGCCTCGAAGGAGTATCTGGCACTACATAGAAAATACTAATGCGATCAAATCAAATTGGTTACTCTACTCATACTCTAATCACCAATAATGCCTCATCCCCCCCCTACTATTTATTATATGGAAAATAATTCACTTTTTGTGTGTTTGTTTATCAATGGTAAATACTTCTAATAATTAAAGTGGCATTTAAAGAGTTAAAATTCTAAAATGTATCAAATAGTTGGTCATTTTGATCAGGGCTGAAGTTGATTAAGGGATTCAAGCAAAAAAAATCTGGAAAAGAATATTGATGTATGAGGATTTGATTGCAGATGTGTGTGTACAGTTTTGGGTCGAAGAGGCTGAGCGTGCGCTGACTTTTAACCTGTACACCAGCAGAGGGCAGTGTAGACCATAGGATCTGACAGTATATGTCTGCCTGTTCAGCACACATTAAATACACACATAGATGTGCTCAAACTCAATTTGAAAATAGTCCTGGATTAAAAAGTAACAATATAGAAATAAAATAACACGTTTGCTCGAGTTTACTAGATGGATACATTTAAATTAATCATGTATTCAGCATTATGAAATGAGCGTCTAAAACAATTCTGTTTTCAAATGTGTGTTCTTGTGATTTAAAATACAGATACAGATCATCTCTTTTTAAAAAGGACACACACACACACACACACACACACACACACACACACACACACACACACACACACACACACACACACCAAACGAAACACCTGGAGATGAAGGATTAACAGTTAGCTTGTCTTTTACTCACGTGCACACAATTTAGCTGAAAGATTGTTCTCGTGTCACCCAAAACGTGGTTATCGAACATCCGCCAGTCCTCGGTTCGTAGAAAATCCAACAGAGCACATAGTTCGCTGTAATAGCTTGGGTCGCTCTGAGTTCTTCCGCACATAACAGAATAATGATCACAAACGTTGTGACACAACTCCTCTTCTAACAAAATAATCACGGGTACTTTTTGCATTAAAAGAGTATTATGGTTAGCCCAGGATCGTCTTGCAGATTTGACACACTCGGTAATAAAGTCTTCCATAAACTCATGCTCTATTCGTACATTTAAAACGGTTAGATGACTGTAGATACGGCTTATACCTATCGTTTTTTTCCATCTTGTCAAACACGAACTTGATAAGTTATCACAGGTCAAACGGAACAGATGAGGTTTTGGTTCGAATCGCCACCGGAAAAGAATTGTTAAATTGTCCATATTGATACAAAAAAAAGAAACAGCTGAAGATAGATGATCTGCTCATATGTTTTACGTTGGTCAAGTGAGTCTTTATATAGAGTGTAGACACACACGCACGCACACACACACGCACACACGCATGCACACACACTATATAATCCATTTTAATGTGTGTGTTTAAAGTGGACCTTTTTTCTACAGTAGATGGCCAGTTTCTTCGCCAAGCATAAGGTATGTCAATGTACATTGTGCTATCCCATGCGCAAAAAACATAAAGAAGAATTTCTTGGAACAGGCACTGTACAGAGACTGCACAAAAGGTTAGAAGTTTTCCTTTACTGCTTGCTAGAGCATAACGTATGCATTACCTCTCTGTACATTGCATTTAATGGCCACAATCTGGATAGTCATCTTGTACTGTCTGTCACGAAAAAACCCTAGAAAAAAAACCTTGGGGTTGTCGGGTTTACTGGGACAGAGTTCAACAAGCACAAAGTATGTATTGAGCATTAAAATATTACACAATCATAAAGGCAAGTTAAATTTCGTTAACATACCCCCCCCTTTTTTTTTATAATATATAATGCTACATTCAGGTAACACTTCAAAGCAAAAATGTATTTACTCATGCTTTGCATTTTTGCTTTGAAGTGTTACCTGAATGTAGCATTATATATTATAAAGAAAGGGGGGGGGCGGGTATGTTAACGAAATTTAACTTGCCTTTATGATTGTGTAATATTTTAATGCTCAATACATACTTTGTGCTTGTTGAACTCTGTCCCAGTAAACCCGACAACCTCAAGGTTTTTTTTCTAGGGTTTTTTCGTGACAGACAGTACAAGATGACTATCCAGATTGTGGCCATTAAATGCAATGTACAGAGAGGTAATGCATACGTTATGCTCTAGCAAGCAGTAAAGGAAAACTTCTAACCTTTTGTGCAGTCTCTGTACAGTGCTTTTCCAAGAAATTCTTCTTTATGTTTTTGGGCATGGGATAGCACAATGTACATTAACGTCTAACCAGATGTGTAACCTCTGAGAGCCTGCACAAAATGTTATAAGTTTTCCTTTCCTGCTTACTGGGACAGAGTTCAACAATCAGAAAGTATGTATTGAGCATTAAAATATTACACAATCATAAAGGCAAGTTAAATTTCGTTAACATACCCGCCCCCCCCCTTTCTTTATAATATATAATGCTACATTCAGGTAACACTTCAAAGCAAAAATGCAAAGCATGAGTAAATACATTTTTGCTTTGAAGTGTTACCTGAATGTAGCATTATATATTATAAAGAAAGGGGGGGGGCGGGTATGTTAACGAAATTTAACTTGCCTTTATGATTGTGTAATATTTTAATGCTCAATACATACTTTGTGCTTGTTGAACTCTGTCCCAGTAAACCCGACAACCCCAAGGTTTTTTTTCTAGGGTTTTTTCGTGACAGACAGTACAAGATGACTATCCAGATTGTGGCCATTAAATGCAATGTACAGAGAGGTAATGCATACGTTATGCTCTAGCAAGCAGTAAAGGAAAACTTCTAACCTTTTGTGCAGTCTCTGTACAGTGCTTTTCCAAGAAATTCTTCTTTATGTTTTTGGGCATGGGATAGCACAATGTACATTAACGTCTAACCAGATGTGTAACCTCTGAGAGCCTGCACAAAATGTTATAAGTTTTCCTTTCCTGCTTACTGGGACAGAGTTCAACAATCAGAAAGTATGTATTGAGCATTAAAATATTACACAATCATAAAGGCAAGTTAAATTTCGTTAACATACCCGCCCCCCCCCCTTTCTTTATAATATATAATGCTACATTCAGGTAACACTTCAAAGCAAAAATGCAAAGCATGAGTAAATACATTTTTGCTTTGAAGTGTTACCTGAATGTAGCATTATATATTATAAAGAAAGGGGGGGGGCGGGTATGTTAACGAAATTTAACTTGCCTTTATGATTGTGTAATATTTTAATGCTCAATACATACTTTGTGCTTGTTGAACTCTGTCCCAGTAAACCCGACAACCCCAAGGTTTTTTTTCTAGGGTTTTTTCGTGACAGACAGTACAAGATGACTATCCAGATTGTGGCCATTAAATGCAATGTACAGAGAGGTAATGCATACGTTATGCTCTAGCAAGCAGTAAAGGAAAACTTCTAACCTTTTGTCCAGTCTCTGTACAGTGCCTTTTCCAAGAAATTCTTCTTTATGTTTTTTGCGCATGGGATAGCACAATGTACATTAACGTCTAACCATGCTTCCTTGACCCTGTTACACTTTTTATTCAGGTACCAAATTAAAACCCCCCCCCACGCATTACTTCATCATGACAATAAATCTTATATAACCCTTGTGTTTCCCTAATTACTCTGACACACACACACACACAGACAAACACACAGACAACCACACACACACACACACACACACACACACCACACACACACACACACACAGACAACCACACACACACACTCACACACAGAGGAAGAGAGAGAGATGTCCCGTCTCAAGGCCCAGCTCAAGTTTTTGAAACTGAACGTGTCACATACGGAGGGGGGGGGGCGCGTGCACACGGTAGTATAAGGGGGCGGAGGCCTGGTGCGCTACTATCACTGTTATTATTATTATTATTATTATTGTATTTTTTTGATAACCCTTGTGTTTCCCTAATTACTCTGACACACACACACACACACACACACACACGCACACACACATACACACAGGGAGACTTCTTGTTTGTTTGTTTTTGTTGTATGTAAAACATCTTTATAATACAACCACACACACACACACACACACACACACACACACACACACACAGTCACAGACACACACACACAGAGGAAGAGAGAGAGATGTCCCGTCTCAAGGCCCAGCTCAAGTTTTTGAAACTGAACGTGTCCCACACGGAGGGGGGGGGGCGTGCACACGGTAGTATAAGGGGGCGGAGGCCTGGTGCGCTACTATCACTCTCCCAGTGGCAAGGCAAGCGTGTACATGTTCTTCTTGTTCGTGTTCCTATTCTTCTTGTTATTTTCCTCCTTCTTCTTCTTGTTCTTCTTACAGTATATTATTATTATTATTATTATTATTGTATTTTTTTTGTTAAAAGTGCTCCAAAACGGTATGGCTGAGTACAGCAACCCAGATGGTGTAACCGTGGAAACACCTCTAGCTGGGCACGACGCGCTGGATAATGAGACCAGGGAACTTATGGTATGTTTATTAGGAGAGTTTGGTGGGCTCGTGTCATCTACTAGTCCCCGAACCCAAGCTCTGGTAACAATGAAACAACTTGTCAACACGTTCTTGGAGATCAACAAATCTAGCTTTAAAGGTACATATTGTTCAAGATCGTATTACCGCGGCCCCATCCGTGGCTACTCTACGTATAACATGTACCCCCCCCCCCACACTCTCCCCGTTTAAGATACGGCAAACGAAGTGGTGAAGAGGAGGGACCTTGCAAATTCCGTACACGAAGTAGCATGCGGAATCTTCCAAGACGGGATGTGCAACTGGGGCCGCATAGCCACCCTGGCTGCCTTGGGCGCAGAGTTATCTCGGCTCTTGACGGAAAAGGCTCTAGGAAACTATGTGGAGTTGGTGAGCGAGGCGATCGCTGCGCACCTGCTGACTCGCCACAAGAAGTGGATGATTGAAAACAATTCTTGGGTGAGTTCCTTGAAATCACCCGAGAAGTGCGGTTCAGCCCTTATCACTCTCTGCATTATCATCTAATGTGTGTGTGTGTTTTTTTTTTCTCAATTCTACCCAGGACGGATTTGTGGACTCCATTCGGAACCCCCGGGACCCCCTCAATGGAGCGAGTTGGGAAGTCTTTCCGGGGATCCACGCGTACATGAATTCGAAACGTCCTGCGTACCCCCGGTACTACCCAGGACAGATTTGTGGACTTTCTCGGGTACTCCAGGTGCCCCATGAGTGGAGATATTTGTGAAGATTTGCTCCACGTGTACACCAATTCATCGAATCGCTGTCTTTGCGGAATGGGCTTGTATTGCTAAACTAACCCTGTTGATGATATGACTACAATTGTTCCGTGTACCCTGATAATACTAATAGTAATAAAATGCGGTTGTGTGATTTATGTTTTGGGTTTCTTTTTTTTGTGCACATGGTTTTGGCCAACAAAAGAAAAAAAAACAGAACAAATAGTTAGGACCGCAGTTCAACAAGCAATATGGTGTGTCACTATGAACTTCACACACACACACCATCCTAGACACACACACACACACACACACACACACACACACACACTCAGCTGACTTATTTAACATCCTCTGGACAAGCATCATTGCCTCGAACCCCCTCGAGCATCCATTACTTATTTGCGGAGCATGAAGAACTCTGAGCCCTTTAACACACACACACACACACACAGTCAACAGGCTCTCAGAAGAAAACTGATGTTCTTGTGTGTGTGTGTGTGTGTACACGAGAAACACCACTTAGCCAAAGTCAAATGGACTAAGGCCTTGTTCATGCTACCAGGCAAAAATCTTATTTTTGTCATATCCAGATTGATTTTAAAGGTCACATATTATGCAATTTTTTCAGGTGCAAAATTGTGATTTGGAATTCTACTAGTAACTGTTTTCATGGTGTAGTGTCAAGAAAAACTTTATATTTCACACAGTGCCATTGCTGAATCTCCTCATTTCAGCCTCTGTCTGAAACGCTCTGTTTTTAGAGCCTCTGTGTCTTTAAGCCCCGCATTCCAGAAAGCTTATAGTCTGCTCTGATTGGCCCTGAATCTAACTACCACGAGACCAGTTTGTAAACAGGGGCCTGGACATTTCACAAAGATACTGCCCCAGTTTCACACTAAAAACTTCACGGAGGCCAAGCAGTGCTTTCTTGGCCTCCGTGTGCTGGGAAAGCACACTGTGACTCTTGTTTTTTTAGGTACCAAATTAAAAAACCCCCCCATGCATTACTTCATCATGACAATAAATCTTACATAACCCTTGTGTCTCCCTAATTACTGTGACACACACACACGCACGCACACACGCACATACACATAGGGAGATTTCTTGTTTGTTTTTTGTTGCATGTGAAACATCTTTATAATACAACCCCACACACACGCACACACACACGCACGCACACACACACACACACACACAGGGAGATTTCTTGTTTGTTTTTTGTTGCATGTAAAACATCTTTATAACACACACACACACACACACACACACACACACACACACACACACACACACAAGGATATTTCCTGTGTGATTTTTGTTGCATGTAAAACATCTTTATAATACAACCCACACACACACAAGGATATTTCTTGTTCTTTTTTTGTTGCACGTAAACATCTTTATAATAAAACCCACACACACACACGCACACAGACAGACACACGAGGAGATTTATTGTTTGTTTTTGTTGCATGTAAAACATCTTTATAACCCTTGTGATTTCTTTTCAACCCAGAACCCCCCCCAGCACCAAACAAAAACCTCACACATAAACAAATACAGGCACTCTCTCTCTCTCTCTCTCTCTCTCTCTCCCTGTCTTGCGACATCTGCTGGACACAACACAGCACAGCACTAGGTCATACAACCAGCAGGTTCAGCGAACATTCCCCGGCCCAAGCCACCCGCACAGTTGGGGCAGAACGGCAGCGCGCACTGTTTGCAAACGTATTTCGCGCAGCGGGTGCACACCGCGTGAGTTTTGGAATCTTTCTTCGGGGGGCATATTTGACACCTCTTCCTCTTGCTCGCTACGGCTTTCTGATCCGACCCGGGATCCCCGCGGTCCCCCGCGCGTCCACGGGTCCCCGCATCGCCCTCTCCCTCTCCTTCTCCGTGCCGGGCTCGCACAGGTCCGAGACCCCGGGCTTCTCTCACCAGCGAGGCAGAGGCTTCTGCGCGAGGCAGACGCCGCCTCCTCTCCATGCGAGGCCTGACCAGATCTTTGCCCAGCAGCTCCAGGAACACTCTGCGCATGTTACGCTTTCCAGACATCCAGCCCGGGTTGATCTCACGCCACAGCACGAACGCGTTGTACGCCGACACGTCGATAATGTTGTGGAAGACGACCAGGGGCCAGCGAGGCGTTTTGCGCCTGGTGCTGTAGGTGGAGACCACCTTGTCCAGGTTGTCCACTCCTCCTTTGGTCGCGTTGTAGTGCAGCACCACGGCCGGCTTGCGATCTCTGCGGTCCTCGCAGACTTGCGCGGCTGCGGACGGGCGCAGAGTGCTCATGAGCAGCACATTTCTGCGTTTCTTGGGAACGTAAGAGACCAGAGCCGCGGTGTCCGTGAAGGCGAACTTTGAGGACAAAACGGGCCTGGCCTTCACGTCGAGCATCTCCGGAGGCAGCTCTGTCCTGTTCTTCCTCACGGTGCCCACCATTGTCAGCTTTCTCTCTAGGAGCCGCTGTCCCAGCTCGTAGGAGGTAAAGAAATTGTCGCAGGTCACTCCGCGAGGACCCGCGAGACCCTCGGTCAAGTCCAGCACCACGCGCATCCCCTGGTTCTTTTCAGGTGGCCCTGCCTCGGACTTGCCGGTGTAGATCTGCATGTTCCACGCGTAGCTGGACTTTGCGTCACAGGCCACCCAGGACTTGATTCCGTATTTGGCAGGCTTGCTGGGAATGTATTGCCGAAAGGGACAGCGACCTGGGTGTGTGTGGGGGGGGGTTGAGAGAGAGAGAGAGAGAGAGAGAGAGAGAGAGAGAGAGAGAGAGAGAGAGAGAGAGAGAGAGAGAGAGAGAGAGAGAGAGAGAAAGAAAGAGAGAGAAAGAAAGAAAGAAAGAGAGTGAACTCTGTGTTATCTGTATTACAGAATAGAATGAAATCACTTTTTCTATTTTTTTTTCACAAGTTTTCACACGTGTAGCTACTGTTTTTTCGTTGTGGTACAAACCTCTGAACGGAACAAGTTGCTCGTCCACCGTAACGTCTGACCCCGGGTTGTACAGGTAAGGCAACCGGTCCGTCCAAATGTCCCACATGTCTCTGACTGCCGCGAGTTTGTCGGTTGCACGTCTCGCGGCTCTAGTTTCGCGGTCGTCGAATCGCAGCAGCGTGGAGTACGCGTAAAAGACCTTGAGCGGCATGGTGGCTCTGAATATAGCCCGTCCGCTCTCCGCGTCCCACAGGCTGGCCGCCGCCTCGCCTCGGGATCTGTACACGCCGGCCAAGATGAGCAGGCCCACGTAAGCTCTTAGGTCCACCTCGTCCATGTCCTTCCACCAGCCCCCGTCCCGTTGTGCGTATTTTCTACGAGCGGCCTCCAGGTTGGTCATCTCCACCGCGATCCTTTCGATGTGAGTGTGAAGAACAGGCGGAACGTGGAGACGATATCGCGAGCCATGGCAATCGCGTACACGGTGGGTCCCGCCGGTGGCCTCGTCGCCTCAGCGGCGCGCCCGCGGGGCTGACACGGCACTGAGGACCATTCGATTTTACCGTCTTTGGACCGGAGAGTCTTTGTCTCTGCTGCTTCTTCTTCTTCTTCTTCTTCTTCTTCTTCTTCTCCTTCTTCTTCTTCTTCTTCTTCTTCTCCTTCATCTTGTTCTCCTTCTTCTTCTTCTACATCCTGTTCTCCTTCTCCTGCTCCTTCTTCTTCTTCTTCTTCTTCTTCTTCTTCTTCTTCACATCCCTCCCCGTCTTCAGATGTGTATTCGTCTTCAGAGTCCTTGTCCTCATGGGAGCAACGGCTGTATTCGTGCTCCAGGAGGAACGCTTTGCCCTGGCGAGAAGGATACGAAGGACCCGGGCACGGTGAACCCTCAGAACTCATGGCTCTATTATTAATATTAAAATAAAATAAAATAAATACTTAATCGCTGCTAATTAATTAATACATTTTGATAACCAGTGTGTATGTAACCACGGGCGTAACCGAGCTAATTCAGGCGGACCGATGAAGCGCTTCGAGCTTATATCTCGTGGTCGAGAGCCGCGAGTCACTTTTTTCTCTTGGGTCGACCGCGCCAGATGGAGCCTAACTATTTCTACGAGAGCGAGCGATCCGCCGCTGTACGGGTGCAGCTCGAACAAGGTGGGACAGAGAGGAAGCCGTGGGATACCGTAAAGCGTGCGATCCCCATCGCTAGGGTGGCACCCTTCGACAAGAGTTGCTCTTGTTGTCGTTGCGGAACTGAACTCGAGCAGACCCCGGCGGAACGCAGAGTGCGAATGTTGCGTGCTAGGCGTCTCTTGTTGTCGACCGTTAGGCCTTTCCCCGTAGCTGTCTTGGACTCTGACTCTGAGGTGCTTGAAGAAGGGCCCTAAAGAGGGCGATCCCTGTCTGTCTCTAGGGTGAGACCGAGAAGAAGATCGCACGGAGCTGCAATACATTTATCGATCAGCATCATGGATCGATAGAATGACATTATGGGAAAACTAAAAGAAAAGAAAAGAAAAAAAAACACTTTCTGAAATACTTTTTTGTGATGCTGACAATGGGGAAGGGGAGGGGGGGGGTGGTTTTTAAATCCGGTACCTGATTAGGACAGTCCACCAGAGGGTGGGTGCAGGTGCTAGGGCCTAAAGCGCACAGGAGCACATTTCCCCATTGACTTTTCTGGATTTCAGCCAGGCTCTATAAAACCGTCCAGCAGGGGGCGCACCCTTGACACTCTGTACGCGTTGCTATATCATGATCGTCCGGCAGATGTTGCCAATTCACCCTGCCCCAGTATGAACAAGAAAGAAAAAACAAATAAAATAAAATAAAATAAAATAAAATATATACAGATATTATACTTTGTGTATTTATTTATTTATTTATTTTTTAATTTTGTAATGCAAAATGTGAATAAAGTATGGCACGCGTATGCACACAATGACCGTTTGAGCATGTATTTGTAAAGTCTGTGCTCTGTACCGTGCTGTTGGGAGACCGAATGGGGAAATGAGTAAAAGTGGAGCGGGTCGCGCTGACCCACCTAGGGGAGCGGGAGGAGAGCGGGGGGGGGGTCTGCGCGTGGTATCGAAGAGTGAGTCAGGGTGAGGGCTGAGGCGGAACGGTGGCTTGGGTCACGCTGACCCACCTAGGGGAGCGGGAGGAGAGCTGGGGACTGCGCGTGGTATTCAAGACTGAGGGCTGAGGCGGAACGGTGACTTGGGTCACGCTGACCCACCTAGGGAGAGGGAGGAGAGCTGGGGACTGCGCGTGGTATTCAAGACTGAGGGCTGAGGCGGAACGGTGACTTGGGTCACGCTGACCCACCTAGGGGAGAGGGAGGACAGCTGGGCTCTGCGCGTGGTATTCAAGGGTGAGAGCTGTGGCGGAACGGTGGCTTGGGTCACGCTGACCCACCTAGGGGAGCGGGAGGAGAGCTGGGGTCTGCGCGTGGTATTCAAGACTGAGGGCTGAGGCGGAACGGTGACTTGGGTCACGCTGACCCACCTAGGGGAGAGGGAGGACAGCTGGGCTCTGCGCGTGGTATTCAAGGGTGAGAGCTGTGGCGGAACGGTGGCTTGGGTCACGCTGACCCACCTAGGAGAGCGGGAGGAGAGCTGGGGTCTGCGCGTGGTATCTAAGAGTGAGTCAGGGTGAGGGCTGAGGCGGAACGGTGGCTTGGGTCACGCTGACCCACCTAGGGGAGCGGGAGGAGAGCTGGGGACTGCGCGTGGTATTCAAGACTGAGGGCTGAGGCGGAACGGTGGCTTGGGTCGCGCTGACCCACCTAGGGGAGAGGGAGGACAGCTGGGGTCTGCGCGTGGTATTGAATAGTTAGTGAGGGTGAGGGCTGTGGCGGAACGGTGACTTGGGTGACTTGGGTCACGCTGACCCACCTAGGGGAGCGGGGGGGGGGGGACCGCTGGGGTCTGTGCGTGGTATTGGGAATGAGGGGTCTTTTTGACCCGGCCGAGGACAGCGCGAGCTGGGCAGGTGATGGTGTGTGAGGGTGGAGGGGTGGAGCAGGTCCTAGGGCTGTTGGGAGATGGAGTATCGGGAGGGGTCGCACGGACCCACTGAGGGAGCGTGAGGGCTGCTACGGTCTGAGCAGGGGGTCCCTGAGGCTCAGGGTCATTTTGACCCACGCGGAGAAAGCTGGGTCTTTTTCTTTTGTAGTATACATTTGGGGAATGATGGTCAGGGTCATTTTGACCCGGTCGAGGACAGCGTTAGGGCTGCGGTGTGCGCGTAGTTAGGTTCGAGCGGGTCCGGTTATGAACGGGGTCGTTTTGACCCACGCAAAGAAAGCGGGGGCTGTTTTTTTTTGTTATACTTATTTTTTATTTATTTCTAGCATACATTTGGGAATGAGGGTCCCTTTGACCCGGTCGAGGACAGCGTTAGGGCTGCGGTGTGCGCGTAGTTAGGTCCGAGCGGGTCCGGTTAGGAACGGGGGTCGTTTTGACCCACGCAAAGAAAGCGGGGGCTGTTTTTTTTTTGTTATACTTATTTTTTATTTATTTCTAGCATACATTTGGGAATGAGGGTCCCTTTGACCCAGCCTAGGACAGTGCGGATAGGGTAGGTGCGGGTTGGTGGGAGATTGAATGGGGAAATCAAGGGGAAGGGAGGGTCTTTCGGACCCCGGAAGGGAGCACGAGGGTTAACAACCTCAACGGCCTGAATGAGACACCACAGTCCAAGTTACAAAATAAAACGTTTTTAAATTTCCAAGACAGAATTCTCTCACGTTGCTTCCAACAGCAGATTCAGAAGTGATTTCCCGTAAACGGAGGCAGTGTAGGTGACTGACAGAGTGAGGCAGGTAAATGTTTAACAGACATAACAATAAAACTGTGATAGTGTAAGTCAGTTCGGAGTCCATTTTTTAAATCAACACATGTAGAAGGAGAAAAACCAGCTGATTTAATCCAGTGATATTATTATTTTACAGTCAAAGAGGGAAGAAGAGTCAGCTCAACTATTTGAGAATTTGACAAGTCCTGATTGACTGGAAAATAAACACCGCTGATGGTAAAAAAAAAATAATGTTAACCTGTTTTTCTGAGTTAACAAGAGAAATGTTTTCTTAATCTGTTCACTTGAGAAAAAAGGATTAAACTTCTTTTCCTCAAGTGAACAGATAGACAATCGTTTAGAAATATATTATATAATGGTGATAAGCTGTTCTAACTGAAGAAAAAAAAACGAGTTAATGAGACAATATCTTCTAAGATGTTTATCTATTTAATTAAGGGGAAAAAAGTGGCAAACATTTTCACTTCCATAAACAAACTAGATATGTTAGAGTAGCATTGTTAATTAATCAAGGTCAGAAATCTAAATGTAGTTCACAGACATTTTAAAAGATAATATATTAATATTGTGATAAGTTAGTCCAGCTGAAGAAACACATATAACAATTTCTGAGAAATCTTGTGAGCCATAATCTCTACAATTAAGAAAAAAAGGTGTGAATGCATTACACTTAAATACACTTAACCTAGTAATATTGGAATTAGTTAAATTAGTTAGTTGACAGCTAACATAGCTTGTCACTGACAAGTAGACCTACCTTTCCTATTAACAGTTGTTAGCTCATACTCATTGTATCAGTTAGTTGACAGCTAACATATTTTACAGCTAACTAGACCTTGCTATCTTAATAAAAGTTGTTAGCTTATAGCTAGTAAAGCTGAAGTTGTCTGTAATAGTATTTCATTGACAGCTAACTAAACCTTGTTAAATGAGTGAGATTAGTTAACAGCTAAAGCAGGAGATATTTCTAAATGTAGTTTATTGTGTCTCACAGCTGTAATGCAGTTTGACATAAACAGTTATTTTATGGCATTTTCATGGCTAAAGAACTGCCGCTACAAAAACAGTCAAGTTCAGAGAAAAGATGTTAGCAATAGGAACGGTAAGCTAGCGCACTGATAACAGTTATTCGCCGTAGGCAGGCGAGCTAACGGGACCCTAAGATCGCACTTTGCCGGTTGTTTCAGCCCACTATGCGCTAGCTAACGGCTATTTCAGCTGTCACCTTGCGCACTCGTCATAACGAGAGGCTAACGAGAGGCTATGTCAGCTGAGAAAGCGAGAGAGAGAGAGGGAGAGGGAGAGGGGGAGAGAGAGATACCTCCTAACTTCAACTAACCTCATGTAATAAATCGCCTCTTCCTCGCAGCCGTCTCCTTTCCTCCTCTTCACTAAAAAGCTCCAAGTTGCTAAAAGCTGCAGATTCATGTCCTCGCGCCGTCTCAGCTAAGTTCAAACCTAACCCCTAGCTAGAGACGATTAATTCAGCCTCTAAAGGACGAGCTAAGGGGATGCTAACGTCAAGCGAATACTCTTAACTACAGCCGTTAGAAGGCTAGCTTACAGGACACTAAGCTGGCGCGCTAACGGCTATTTAACGTTTCGCGGCCGTCAATAAGCTTACCGAGTTAGTCCCAGTTTGAGAGAGAGAGAGACAGACACACAGACAGAGAGAGAGAGAGCGAGAGAGAGAGAGAGAGAGATGGACAGAGAGATGGAGAGAAACGACGCTGAAGTTGGCAGCTGATTCGCAGCAGCCGATTCGGCAGTTAAGGAAAAGTTAAAGGCCCTGGCAACCCAAATCCACTAAATCCTTGTAACTATGTTATTTGGGGAGTAAAATCAGTGCTAATATGTATATGAAAGGTTTTAGGAATATCTGTTAGGCCCCCGCAAACATACTGTCATGTCAGTTGGTCGAGCATTTGAAAAATCCTGATTCGAATGTTGCCTTGGCTTAGAGCGAGCAAAGGCTTGGGACGTCACGCGATGGATCTCCGTTCTAAAATGCATTGAGATGGCCATTTGAAAATGTCTGATTCGAACTTTGGCTTACATCACAGGCTTGGGACGTCACACGTTCTTAAAAACAAATCTATACAATATCTCTGGAGCCGCGCAAGAGATACAGACTGTCTCTTTGCGCCTGAGCCTACACTCAAAGCCTCGTCTGAGCGAAGCAGCGCGCACCCCGGTGAAACACTGTGATGGTGACGTTCACACAGTGAGACCTCGCCGAGCCGCCGTGCAGGAAAACTATGTGGTTTAATACTAAATGATCACCGGGGATTCCTGCACGTTAACGGTGTAGAGGGGACATGCTTTCGCGATCCGATTGCATGTCCCGAGCCCTGATACACAGAGACATGTCTCCAAACTGACTGCGCGACTAACTGCAAAGTGAAACAACCGCCTCGCTCCGTTAGTTTCAGTCCACCTGCGCATTGACAACTTTTGAATAAAGCCTCTCATTCTTATTATAAGGGCTTTGATGCAAATTATTAAATCTGAACATTATGGCAGAGGTGGGGCGTAAAAGGACGACACAGTTGGCAAGCTCTCCTCACTACGCCTGCCACAGCAGAATCGCTGTTGATCGCTGCGCCGATTCATGCCTCTGATACGTCGACTCGCAACATAATAGCCTAAGTCAAGGCTTTGAATTCAGTGCTGGCGATGTGGAGCTCTTTGGCCATTTCCCGTGCCTCTTTTTCCTCTAGTCACTTCGTTCTCTATCCAAGCGCACACACCTCTGTCCCGGCCGCATCTGAGTGCGCAGCTCGTGCTCCACCCGAAAATAAATAAATAAACACAAGTTGGACATAGGCCCAGCTGATGATCGCTCTGGTAACGGTCAGTCCATAACTGGACGCTGAATATTAGACCCCGAATATAAAACGACCCGACTTTTTACGACCTATTCTCAGGGGGAAACCCCTTCTTATAATCGGCCCAATACGGCATGTGTCACCGCTGCATGTAACAATATTGCATTGGTCATTGGTCAATAACTCGCTATCAATGTAGCGAGTTATTATTTAAGTGCAGGAAGAGCTTTTTTTTTGTCAGCACTCCCTTCTGGGAATATGTTTCTGCGGCTGCCTGTAGCGTAGGCTACTTCAACAGCGGGTCTCCACACTGTTGATCGTCTACACAACGTTAGCCTGCATGCTTAGGATCCAACTGGCCGGCTGGTTTGAACTCATTTGATTGTCTTTTTTATATTTGACGAGTTTAGGCCTACTCCTTGTGCTCTTAATTCAAACCGCATATCGCATCAGCTCACGTTAATCAGACCTCTCTCTCTCTCTCTCTCTCTCTCTCTCTCTCTCTCTCTCTCTCTCTCTCTCTCTCTCCCCACTCCTATCCTCAAAAACATTTAAAAATGCATATGCCTAAAATAGATAGCAGATTGTTTTGCAAGTTCAATGGTAATAAACTAATAGGCTAAGAGATAACAATAAATATGAGACAGAGATATTTTTATATATTTTCATTGTGACACTGACACCTGTTTCAATTAAATAGGTTGCGGCTGTGGTGGGAAACAATAGCCTATAACTAATTGCAAACCTATATAGGCCTAATAATAATAGGCTAAGTTACTTTCCGCAAGTGATTCTGAGCTGCGGCTCTCAGCTGTGCCAGAGCATTCACCGTTGCTAGGGAAACCAGCTACCGTGCAGCCCGGTGCAGCAGTGTGAACTGCCAGTCAGGCTCGTTGTGAGCATGTGCAGCATTTTCTAGTTTGCGTCTCGTTGTGTGGTGAATCTTTGGTCTGAACTGGGCTAAACCTGCTCAGCACCGTGAGTGAGAGAACGTTCCCTTACAGAACGTTATTGGCCACGCCCACACCACCCTGCAAAATGTTCTAGACAGCAAAAAAGCAGTTTTTTAGACGAAATTTTATAATATTTATGAAAATTATTTTTTAATTGGATGACTGTAAATATCTTATGGAGAAACCCAACATTAATGTCATATATTTATGTCTGTGGGTTGCCAGAGCCTTTAAGGGATTCTTAAGGAGCGGCGAAGTGACTGATTCTCCGTTGTTTAACCTCCTAAATCGCCGCAGTAAAGCCACATTAATTAGTCTAGATTATCTAAGAGAGTCTAACCATTCTTTAAAAACTGTTTAAAATTGATTTAACCTTTATTAAGTTAGTTTAAAAGAAAGAGAGGGGAGATTTCACTGCTTTTTTTGCATCTGGACCACATTAAAACTGGTCCTGATTGAAAACCACTGCACCTAGACTCTTCAAATCTTGACTAGATTATCATAGTGAAGCTATAGATTATAGAAAACATAGTTTCTGATTTGTGAAACTTTTTTTCTATTTGTGAAAATGAAATAAAGGCACATGTCAACGCTTTTTTGGGGTACAGACCGTATTAGAACTGGTCCTGATTGAAAACCACTGCACCTAGACTCTTCAAATCTGGACTAGAATATCACAGAGAGGCTATACATTATGGAAAACATAGTTTCTGATTTGTGAAACTTTTTTCCTATTTGTGAAAATGCAATAAAGATACATTTCAAGGTTTTTTTGGGGTCCAGACCGCATTAGAACTGGTCCTGATTGAAAACCACTAAACCTAGAGTCTTCCAATCTGGACTAGAATATCACAGAGAGGCTATACATTATGGAAAACATAGTTTCTGATTTGTGAAACTTTTTTCCTATTTGTGAAAATGCAATAAAGATACATTTCAAGGTTTTTTTTGGGGTCCAGACCGCATTAGAAACTGGTCCTGATTGAAAACCACTAAACCTAGAGTCTTCCAATCTGGACTAGAATATCACAGAGAGGCTATACATTATGGAAAACATAGTTTCTGATTTGTGAAACTTTTTTCCTATTTGTGAAAATGCAATAAAGATACATTTCAAGGTTTTTTTGGGGTCCAGACCGCATTAGAACTGGTCCTGATTGAAAACCACTGCACCTAGACTCTTCAAATCTGGACTAGAATATCACAGAGAGGCTATACATTATGGAAAACATAGTTTCTGATTTGTGAAACTTTTTTCCTATTTGTGAAAATGCAATAAAGATACATTTCAAGGTTTTTTTGGGGTCCAGACCGCATTAGAACTGGTCCTGATTGAAAACCACTAAACCTAGAGTCTTCCAATCTGGACTAGAATATCACAGAGAGGCTATACATTATGGAAAACATAGTTTCTGATTTGTGAAACTTTTTTCCTATTTGTGAAAATGCAATAAAGATACATTTCAAGGTTTTTTTGGGGTCCAGACCGCATTAGAACTGGTCCTGATTGAAAACCACTGCATCTAGACTCTTCAAATCTGGACTAGAATATCACAGAGAGGCTATACATTATGGAAAACATAGTTTCTGATTTGTGAAACTTTTTTCCTATTTTTTAAAATGCAATAAAGTTACATTTCATGTTTTTTTTGGGGTCCAGACCGCATTAGAACTGGTCCTGATTGAAAACCACTGCACCTAGACTCTTCAAATCTGGACTAGAATATCACAGAGAGGCTATACATTATGGAAAACATAGTTTCTGATTTGTGAAACTTTTTTCCTATTTGTGAAAATGCAATAAAGATACATTTCAAGGTTTTTTTGGGTCCAGACCGCATTAGAACTGGTCCTGATTGAAAACCACTAAACCTAGAGTCTTCCAATCTGGACTAGAATATCACAGAGAGGCTATACATTATGGAAAACATAGTTTCTGATTTGTGAAACTTTTTTCCTATTTGTGAAAATGCAATAAAGATACATTTCAAGGTTTTTTTGGGGTCCAGACCGCATTAGAACTGGTCCTGATTGAAAACCACTGCATCTAGACTCTTAAAATCTGGACTAGATTATCATAGTGAGGCTATAGATTATGGAAAACATAGTTTTTGATTTGTGAAACTTTTCTTCTATTTGTGAAAATGAAATAAAGGCACATGTCAACGCTTTTTTTGCATCTGGACCACATTAGAACTGGTCCTGATTGAAAACCACTGCACGTAGACTCATCAAATCTGGACTGGAATATCACAGAGAGGCTATACATTATGGAAAACATAGTTTCTGATTTGTGAAACTTTTTTCCTATTTGTGAAAATGCAATAAAGATACATTTCAAGGTTTTTTTGGGGTCCAGACCGCATTAGAACTGGTCCTGATTGAAAACCACTGCATCTAGACTCTTCAAATCTGGACTAGAATATTACAGAGAGGCTATACATTATGGAAAACATAGTTTCTGATTTGTGAAACTTTTTTCCTATTTGTGAAAATGCAATAAAGATACATTTCAAGGTTTTTTTTGGGGTCCAGACCGCATTAGAACTGGTCCTGATTGAAAACCACTGCATCTAGACTCTTCAAATCTGGACTAGATTATCATAGTGAGGCTATAGATTATGGAAAACATAGTTTTTGATTTGTGAAACTTTTCTTCTATTTGTGAAAATGAAATAAAGGCACATGTCAACGCTTTTTTTGCATCTGGACCACATTAGAACTGGTCCTGATTGAAAACCACTGCACGTAGACTCATCAAATCTGGACTGGAATATCACAGAGAGGCTATACATTATGGAAAACATAGTTTCTGGTTTGTGAAACTTTTTTCCTATTTGTGAAAATGCAATAAAGATACATTTCAAGGTTTTTTTGGGGTCCAGACCGCATTAGAACTGGTCCTGATTGAAAACCACTAAACCTAGAGTCTTCCAATCTGGACTAGAATATCACAGAGAGGCTATACATTATGGAAAACATAGTTTCTGATTTGTGAAACTTTTCTTCTATTTGTGAAAATGAAATAAAGGCACATGTCAACGCTTTTTTTGCATCTGGACCACATTAGAACTGGTCCTGATTGAAAACCACTGCACCTAGACTCTTCAAATCTGGACTAGAATATCACAGAGAGGCTATACATTATGGAAAACATAGTTTCTGATTTGTGAAACTTTTCTTCTATTTGTGAAAATGAAATAAAGGCACATGTCAACGCTTTTTTTGCATCTGGACCACATTAGAAACTGGTCCTGATTGAAAACCACTGCATCTAGACTCTTCAAATCTGGACTAGAATATCACAGAGAGCATGCCAGAGTGTTGGTTTCATGCAGACTGCACATAGCTCTCCGCTTGTGGGAGGAACCAGCCAATTCAGCACAGGGCAATGCACTGGGGCCAGTGTTGCGTCGCCAGGTGGTGTCCGCCGACGCCTCCCTGGTAGGCTGGGGAGCCGTACACAAGGGTCAAGGCATCATTGGCCAATGGCACGTACCCTGGTTGACACAGAACATCAATCAGTTGGAATTGCAGGCTATCCATTTAGCTCTTTTGCACTTCCAGCCAGAGCTGGAAAACCGCCATGTACTGGTGAGGACAGACAGAACAGCGGCAGCGGTATACATAAACAGGCAGGGGGGCCTGGGTTCCCCGCGCCTTTGCAGATTGGCTCAGATAATATGAGAGTGGGCGTATCCACGATTCAAGTCCCTCAGGGCGATGCACGTGCCGGGTCAGGTGAACCTTGCGGCGGATCGGCTCTCCAGAGGGGGACCCCTCCCCGGGGAATGGAGACTGCATCCGGAGGTCGTGAGCGATATCTGGGAGTGCTTTGGTACAGCCACAGCCGATCTCTTCTCCTCAAGGGTGACAGCTCACTGTCCCCTCTTTTTCTCCTTGAAAAGGGGCGATCCTCCCTTGGGCACGGATGCCATGGCACACCAGTGGCCACAGGGCCTCCTGTATGCCTTCCCTCCCTTCACCCTCCTTCATACACTTCTACAGAGAGTTCAGGTGGAAGAGGTGAGCCTCATCCTGGTGGCCCCCAACTGGCCCCAGATGATCTGGTTGTCAGCGATTGCACCCCTGCTTCAGGGACACCCGTGAGAGCTCCCGGGTCGGCGGGACCTCCTGTCCCAGGTCCACGGGACTCTTTTTCATCCTTTTCCCCAGGGTCTCCGGCTTTGGGCCTGGCCCCTGAGAGGGCCAGGTTTCTAGCTATGGGGTTGCCCCAGTCTGTGGTTAGCACTCTACAAGGAGCCCGGGCTCCATCAACGAGGGCGGCATACGCTTATCGTTGGGGAGTGTTTCAATCATGGTGCAATTCGAGACAGGTGGATCCCCTCGCCTGCACGGCCCATGACATTCTCCAGTTCCTCCAGGAAATGTTGGAGGTGGGCAAATCTCCCTCGACATTGAGGGGAATAGTGTCAGCCATAAAGGTAGCCCGTATCGGACCTCGGAAGCTGGCAGAAGGCTGTTGCGACCTTATTGCTCAGTTTCTTAGAGGTGCTCGTAGGGTTACTCCACATCGCAGAAGGCCAGCTGTCCCCCCATGGGATTTGGAGGTGGTGCTGTTGGTCTTGCAGAATGAGCCATTCGAGCCCCTGGATACAGCTAGGCTACAATGGCTTTCTCTCAAGACAGCGTTTTTGCTCACAATTAATATGGGAGAGCTGCATGCTTTTTCAGTGCATGAGGACTGCTGCCGCTTCTTGCCAGGTGGTGCCGGGGTGGTGCTGCGCCCGAACCCTGCATTCCACCCTCAAGTCTGTTCTGAGTCCCACGCCGGTCGATCTATTGAGCTGCACCCTTTCCACCCTCCTCAGGAAGGTGAAGCAGGGTGGAGTCACTACTGTGCCCAGTCAGGGCCCTAACAGTGTATCTGCATCGGACACGTGGCCATAGGACAACGGACCAGCTCTTTGTCTGTTACAAGCCCAACCGTTTTGGACAGCCAGACTCCAAGACCAGGCTTGCCCACTGGGTTGTGGATGCTATCCAGCAGGCATATGAGAGGGCAGGCAAGCCGACCCCAGTAGGGGTGCGGGCGCACTCCACACGGGGCATTACTACGTCATGGGCCCTATGGCAAGGGGCCCCTCTATCGGAGATTCGTACGGCGGCCTCTTGGTCGACCCTGTCGACTTTTATCCGGTTCTACTGCATCCATTCTTGGAGCGAGTGCTGGGCTCAATGCAGCAGGACGGTGCACGTTTGGGCTAGGCCATCTACCCATTCATGGCTGGCTTTAGCGTCTTGCAGGGCCAGCTTAACCTTTGTAGCGTCTGGCGCCTTGGCGAGGAGTGTGTACGTATAATTGTAAATAGTTCCTTTATACTGGGCACATGGGTGAACACTGGTGGTGGTGACATGTCATTCGAACTCAACTGCCTTTTTTATTTAGGCTCCTGCAGGAGCAGCTGGGTCTGCTTGGTTTCCTCGCGGTGTGCCTTACAGAAGTCCCCGTACATATGGAATATGTAGGGTGGAGAGATAGACTTGACACGATAGAGAACGGTTGGTTACGTTGTAACCCAGGTTCTCTGAGTGGAGAGACTATCTCTCCAGCCAAGATGCCGCTCAGAAACACGTTCCAATCAAGGTTCAAACCGAAGAGTCCACACATGTGTGTAGCTTATATAGCCATGGCTGGTCAATCATGCGTGGCCGCCACAAGTGATGTGTCTTAAAGAGTATCCACGTCAACTGCCCCTATGGGGGTCAGTCCCCGTACATATGGAATATGTAGGGTGGAGAGATAGTCTCTCCACTCAGAGAACCTGGGTTACAACGTAACCAACCGTTCTCTGCAGGTCACTCCCCTCTCTGCCCTATTTCAACTCTGTCTCTACACTGTCAATAAAGCATAAAAATGCCCAAAAAATAGAACAAAAAAAAAATATATATAAAGACATTAGCTTCAATCAGGACCAGTTCTAATGCAGTCTGGACCCAAAAAAAAACCTTGAAATGTATCTTTATTGCATTTTCACAAATAGGAAAAAGGTTTCACAAATCAGAAACTATGTTTTCCATAATGTATAGCCTCTCTGTGATATTCTAGTCCAGATTTGAAGAGTCTAGGTGCAGTGGTTTTCAATCGAGACCAGTTCTAATGCGGTCTGTACCCCAAAAAAGCCTTGACCTGTGCCTTTATTTCATTTTCACAAATAGAAGAAAAGTTTCACAAATCAAAAACTATGTTTTCCATAATCTATAGCCTCACTATGATAATCTAGTCAATATTTGAATAGTCTAGATGCAATGGTTTTCAATCAGGACCAGTTCTAATGCGGTCTAGACCCCTAAAAGCCATTAAAATGTGCATTCTTTGCATTTTCACAAATAGAATAAAAGTTTCACAAATCAGAAACTATGTTTTCTATAATATATAGCCTCTCTGTGATATTCTAGTCCAGATTTGAAGAGTCTAGATTCAGTGGTTTTCAATCAAGACCAGTTCTAATGCGGTCTGGACCCCAAAAAAGCCTTGACATGTGCCTTTATTGTATTTTCACAAATAGAAGAAAAGTTTCACAAATCAAAAACTATGTTTTCTATAATCTATAGCCTCACTATGATAATCTAGTCCAGATTTGAAGAGTCTAGATGCAGGGGTTTTCAATCAGGACCAGTTCTAATGCGGTCTGGACCCAAAAAAAAACCTTGAAATGTAACTTTATTGCATTTTCAGTTTTCACAAATAGGAAAAAAGTTTCACAAATCAGAAACTATGTTTTCCATAATGTATAGCCTCTCTGTGATATTCTAGTCCAGATTTGAAGAGTCTAGGTGCAGTGGTTTTCAATCAGGACCAGTTCTAATGTGGTCCAGATGCAAAAAAAGCGTTGACATGTGCCTTTATTTCATTTTCACAAATAGAAAAAAAGTTTCACAAATCAGAAACTATGTTTTCTATAATGTATAGCCTCACTGTGATATTCTAGTCCAGATTTGAAGAGTCTAGATGCAATGGTTTTCAATCAGGACCAGTTCTAATGCGGTCTAGACCCCTAAAAACCGTTAAAATGTGCATTCTTTGCATTTTCACAAATAGAATAAAAGTTTCACAAATCAGAAACTATGTTTTCTATAATCTATAGCCTCTCTGTGATATTCTAGTCCAGATTTGAAGAGTCTACGTGCAGTGGTTTTTAATCAGGACCAGTTCTAATGCGGTCTGGACCCCAAAAAAAACCTGAAATGTAACTTTATTGCATTTTCACAAATAGTTAAAACGTTTCACAAATCAGAAACTATGTTTTCCATAATGTATAGCCTCTCTGTGATATTCTAGTCCAGATTTGAAGAGTCTACGTGCAGTGGTTTTCAATCAGGACCAGTTCTAATGCGGTCTGGACCCAAAAAAAACCTTGAAATGTATCTTTATTGCATTTTCACAAATAGGAAAAAAGTTTCACAAATCAGAAACTATGTTTTCCATAATGTATAGCCTCTCTGTGATATTCTAGTCCAGATTTGAAGAGTCTAGGTGCAGTGGTTTTCAATCAAGACCAGTTCTAATGTGGTCTGTACCCCAAAAAAGCCTTGACATGTGCATTCTTTGCATTTTCACAAATAGAATAAAAGTTTCACAAATCAGAAACTATGTTTTCTATAATCTATAGCCTCTCTGTGATATTCTAGTCCAGATTTGAAGAGTCTAGGTGCAGTGGTTTTCAATCAAGACCAGTTCTAATGTGGTCTGTACCCCAAAAAAGCCTTGACATGTGCCTTTATTGCATTTTCACAAATAGAAGAAAAGTTTCACAAATCAAAAAACTATGTTTTCCATAATCTATAGCCTCACTATGATAATCTAGTCCAGATTTGCAGAGTCTAGATGCAGTAGTTTTCAATCAGGACCAGTTCTAATGCGGTCTGGACCCCAAAAAAACCTTGAAATGTATCTTTATTGCATTTTCACAAATAGGAAAAAAGTTTCACAAATCAGAAACTATGTTTTCCATAATTTGTATTGTAACCTTTATTTAACCTCGAAAGATCAATTGAGGGGTGAACCTCTTTTACAATGACGTCGAGTTTGTACACAATATACAATGAGAATACATAACAAGTTTACACACACACACACACACACAGACAACAACAATTTAAAACATTCAGATCAATTGAATAAAAGAAATAATAGCCTAATTAAAACAGTTACAAGTGTGGAGGGGTTGATTCAAAATAATAATTTTAAATTGGTTAACAGATATGAGTGTGTTTATTTTAATTGTATGTTGTAGGCTGTTCCAGGAGTCAGGGGCACTATAGCTAAAAGCGGTTTTACCAAGCTCAGACCGGGCATAGGGGACATATAACATGATCATGTCAGTTGAGCGGGTTTGATAAAGCCCATCTGAAATAAGCAGCATTTCTGTCAGATAGAGTGGTAGCTTTCCAGTCAGAGCTTTATATATAAAAATATGCCAATGTGCATCACGTCTCTCCTTAAGGGAGTATAGCCTCTCTGTGATATTCTAGTCCAGATTGGAAGACTCTAGGTTTAGTGGTTTTCAATCAGGACCAGTTCTAATGCAGTCTGGACCCCGAAAAAACCTTGAAATGTATCTTTATTGCATTTTCACAAATAGGAAAAAAGTTTCACAAATCAGAAACTATGTTTTCCATAATGTATAGCCTCTCTGTGATATTCTAGTCCAGATTGGAAGACTCTAGGTTTAGTGGTTTTCAATCAGGACCAGTTCTAATGCGGTCTGGACCCAAAAAAACCTTGAAATGTATCTTTATTGCATTTTCACAAATAGGAAAAAGGTTTCACAAATCAGAAACTATGTTTTCCATAATGTATAGCCTCTCTGTGATATTCCAGTCCAGATTTGATGAGTCTACGTGCAGTGGTTTTCAATCAGGACCAGTTCTAATGTGGTCCAGATGCAAAAAAAGCGTTGACATGTGCCTTTATTTCATTTTCACAAATAGAAGAAAAGTTTCACAAATCAAAAACTATGTTTTCCATAATCTATAGCCTCACTATGATAATCTAGTCCAGATTTGAAGAGTCTAGATGCAGTGGTTTTCAATCAGGACCAGTTCTAATGCGGTCTGGACCCCAAAAAAACCTTGAAATGTATCTTTATTGCATTTTCACAAATAGGAAAAAAGTTTCACAAATCAGAAACTTTGTTTTCCATAATGTATAGCCTCTCTGTGATATTCTAGTCCAGATTGGAAGACTGTAGGTGCAGTGGTTTTCAATCAGGACCAGATCTAATGCGGTCTGGACCCCAAAAAAAACATGAAATGTAACTTTATTGCATTTTCACAAATAGTTAAAAAGTTTCACAAATCAGAAACTATGTTTTCCATAATGTATAGCCTCTCTGTGACATTCTAGTCCAGATTGGAAGACTCTAGGTTTAGTGGTTTTCAATCAGGACCAGTTCTAATGCGGTCTGGACCCCAAAAAAACCTTGAAATGTATCTTTATTGCATTTTCACAAATAGGAAAAAAGTTTACAAATCAGAAACTATGTTTTCCATAATGTATAGCCTCTCTGTGATATTCTAGTCCAGATTGGAAGACACTAGGTTTAGTGGTTTTCAATCAGGACCAGTTCTAATGCGGTCTGGACCCCAAAAAAACCTTGAAATGTATCTTTATTGCATTTTCACAAATAGGAAAAAAGTTTCACAAATCAGAAACTATGTTTTCCATAATGTACACTGCAAAAACTGAAAATATAGACTAGTGTAATTTACTTGACTTCAGTGTATTTATCTTATCACACCATTTTTTAGACTTATTTACTCATTGAGTCTGAAGATACTTAAGATAATATTACTTGTTTCAAGAAAATTAACTTTGCGCCAACTAACTTAGATTATAAAAGTAATTCTAAGCAAATTTATCTTAAATTGTTGAGGAGGTAGCCTGTAGGCATGTTAACAACTCAGCTTAAGGTTAAGTTTTACTTGTTTCAAGACTCACATCAACTTGTTTTAAGAATGGAGCCCAACTCATTAAGATAATGTAAGAGTTGATTTGATGCATTAATTTACTCTGGGACAATGCAGTGTTCTATGGAAAACCTTTACCTCAGTATGATTGGATAAGAATAGACATTAGCCAGTTAAGTTAGCAGGTGTGTGTTACCACCTTAACTATAAAGCACTGGGGGAAACACTGTCTAGTCTGCTAATGATACTAAAGTTGAATCTAATCTAATCAATGGGAGCATCCTGGACCATTAACAATAACAAAACATGATCTTTTCTCAAAGCGCTGAGAGGAGTACCTCAACTACCTTCATTCATGGTTATGGTTGGTATTTGGCAGACACTTTTGAAAAAAATAGGATTTTTCATAATTTTAATAAATTTCAGGAATACTGGCCACTGCGACAACAAATCTAAAGAAAAATTTCAAATGTGTTTGAATATGGATGGGGGGGACTGTTGTCTGCATGTCCATGACAAAATAAGATTGTGTGTGTATGTGTGTGTGTGTGGGGGGGGTGTGTGTGTTTGCATGTGTCATACGATATTAGGGCTGCAAATCTGTACCCCTTGTAATTTCTCTCCTCTCATACACACACACAAGCACACTTTCACACACACACATGCACTTACACATGCACACACACACACACAAAACAGACACATACACTCACACACTAAAAAAAAAAAAAAAGCTGTTATTTTGTAGTTTTAGTGAGTGGTTTTCATCATAAAAATTCATATTTTGATGATAAAAGAGGTGATAAAATGGGTACATTTTACTATTCTCTTTCATTTTACCCAATTGCATTGTGTTTTCTGCAGTAATATGGGAAATCAGAGGCAAAAAAAATGTTTCACTTTAATTTAAAGGCGGGTTGCCAAAAAGTTTTCTTATAATGCAAGTCAATGGTATAGAAATCTAACTTTTTTTATTCAATTTGACATTATTCAAAAAGTAATAATGCCCCAAATATAATTTTCTCACCTATCATTCAGATGGGTGAGCCGGTGATACTAATAATAATCAAAGTTAAAAAAAATATTTGAATATTGAATTTTAGTGTATTTTTCAAAAAAGCGGTTGGTGGTATATGATCGAAACTGGCATCTAAAGGGTTAATTTTTAATTGTGATTAATTAAATCACAACATGAATTGAATAACAACCCCTTCATGAAACAAATGGAAAAAAAAATTGTGAAAATATATTGATCTTTCATCATTTTAATGCAGTTTAAAGGTCAAAATACACAAAATGTACGAAGCGGTCCCAGTGTAACTTTTTTATTCAATCTGACATTAAACAAAAATTAATAATGCACCAAATATAATTTTCTCACCTATCATTCAGATGGGTGAGCCGGTGATACTAATAATAATCAAAGTTAAAAAAAAGATTTGAATATTGAATTTATGTGTATTTTTCAAAAAAGCGGTTAGTGGTATATGATCGAAACTGGCATCTAAAGGGTTAATTTTTAATTGTGATTAATTAAATCACAACATGAATTGAATAACAACCCCTTCATGAAAAAAATGGAAAAAAAAATTGTGAAAAAATATTGATCTTTCATCATTTTAATGCAGTTTAAAGGTCAAAATACACAAAATGTACGAAGCGGTCCCAGTGTAACTTTTTTATTCAATCTGACATTAAACAAAAATTAATAATGCACCAAATATAATTTTCTCACCTATCATTCAGATGGGTGAGCCGGTGATACTAATAATAATCAAAGTTAAAAAAAAGATTTGAATATTGAATTTATGTGTATTTTTCAAAAAAGCGGTTAGTGGTATATGATCAAAAATGGCATCTAAAGGGTTAATTTTCATTTGTGATTTATTAAATCACAACATGAATTGAATAACAACCCCTTCATGAAAAAAATGGGAAAAAAAATTGTGAAAAAATATTGATCTTTCATCATTTTAATGCAGTTTAAAAGGTCAAAATACACAAAATGTACGAAGCGGTCCCAGTGTAACTTTTTTATTCAATCTGACATTAAACAAAAATTAATAATGCACCAAATATAATTTTCTCACCTATCATTCAGATGGGTGAGCCGGTGATACTAATAATAATCAAAGTTAAAAAAAAGATTTGAATATTGAATTTATGTGTATTTTTCAAAAAAGCGGTTAGTGGTATATGATCAAAAATGGCATCTAAAGGGTTAATTTTCATTTGTGATTTATTAAATCACAACATGAATTGAATAACAACCCCTTCATGAAAAAAATGGGAAAAAAAATTGTGAAAAAATATTGATCTTTCATCATTTTAATGCAGTTTAAAGGTCAAAATACACAAAATGTACGAAGCGGTCCCAGTGTAACTTTTTTTTAACGGGGCATAAGGGTTAAGAGTGCCGTCAAAGTCAATGCAATAAATGCAAAACAAATGACACAGCGCCAGCCAGCCATGCTTACTCCAGCAGTAGTCAAACCGGGTGTGGCTGTGGCAAAGATGGCAGGTGCTAGTTCACGTTTTTTTTCGCGCGCGACAATTCCATTATCAAACCCACATAGGGGTGGCTTTTATAATGCAAATGACTTGCACGTAAGGTGTCTTTACTAAATAGGGGATATAATTTGCTCAAAAACATTATTGTTTATGACTGAGGAAACCCTACTCTAGCCCTGAAATAATTTGTAGGTTTTGTTTAATAATTGCATATTGTATTCCTATGGCTCTGCCCCTCCCTATCCAGACCTACTTGGACTTGCCCTCTTACGACGTCAACGTTCGACTGCCTCGACTCCCGTCTTTTGAAGATAGAGAAGAAGAGAGTACACCTAAAATAAGAAGGTTTGTATTATTGTCTGAACGTTTTACAAATAATGAATGTAGTTAATAGTAACATATTATTCTCTACGGTCTTAAGGAGTAGTTAAAGGTTTAAAACCAACGGCCGTTTGCAAGGTTTTAGTAGCCCAAGTCTTCTTTAAAAAAACATAGCTAGCAGCTAAGCATCTCACTCAATCGTAAGCTAATGCTAACAACTTCGCGCCGTCTTTTGGGAAATAGCAGCCCTATAAATGACACACGGTACTGGCAGAGGAAAGCTATTTGTATACAATGATTTATTCAGGTTGTGTATGTCCAGTTTAAAGACATGAACACATTTAGTTTCGATATCCCTCCCTGGGGGCCAGTACAGTTAAGCACACATTTGAAGGATTTTAGCTTGAGGAATGTCACATGTCCTCCCACTCACAAAGAAAGTAGCTGAGCTAACATTACTACAGACTAGGGGTGTGAACGTTTACAAAAATTTCTAACCGTGTACACGACGGAATTTTTTTCGTGTACACGGTTAACCGTGACGTCATTGTCCTCGTGCGCCCACCGTCTTGTAGCCGCGCGGGCACACACACATACGCGTTCGCCTTACATGTGTTGGCCGTCATTATCGCCCTTCATTCATTTCCTGATAAATATAGCCTATCGCTTTCTACATGTCCACATTTATGAGGGTGAACAGGTGTTATACAGTTCGGGCTACTTACGCGCGTAATTCACTTCAACCGGGTAACTTTAGTCTTTAGGTTATCTTTCATCATTCGTCCGTTGCTGTTACTCGAGCACGGCGCCCCCCGTGTGTGTGTGTGTGTTTGCGATTATACACACAGTCACACACACACGCCGAGGGACAGACAGATTGGGCCGACTAGTAGTGATGGCAGTGTGACACTGAAGCTTCGATACTTGCTTCAAACCCTGATCTACAATTCCCAAGAAGCACTGCTTCGAAGCTTGCTTCAGAGGGAAAAAAATCACGTGACATATGACGTCCGAAGCAGCAACTGGTTCGTTGCCTGAATGAATCACTTGACTGGTCCGCGGCTCGGTGGAGAAGCTTTGAGCAAAAAAAAGAAATTGGCTCAATCCATAAACCGTTGAAAAAGGCAGCCTACCTCAATACAAAATCGTCTAACCCCATCCCACATAATCTCTTGAGTGTCTAACCCCATCCCACATAATCACCCCTAGAGTTACTCAAGCACCAAGCCAGCTGGTCACCGCCTAATTATTTAATGGAGAAAAAAAATAACACAATCGATACTACAATCGTTTACGGGAGTTGTGCATAGTATTTATGTAATAAAACTATGAAAAGCATCGATTAGATTAGACTAGGGGATAACACACTGCCTGGGGAGTAGAGGATCGGGGTACGAATCCCGGTTTAGGTGGAAGGTATAGCCTAACTGCAAGTGCGATAGGCTTTTATATGCTGTTTCAATTATATCCAAGCCTACATGGACAGAAGGCTAGGCATATTCATTTAAGAACAATTTAGACATCTGTATTTAGATCAATATTTATTCGTGTAAAGATCATGATATTAAGTATTTGGGTTTGTGTGTGTGTGCGTCAAATAATTTTCAAAGCAGGGATACTTTGAATCCACTGCAGCCTCGAACTTCGCCAGCAGAGGTCACTGTCACTGAAGCTTCGAGTAATGAACCTATTTTCGAAACATTGGCTCAACTGGTTCAATGCTTCATAAAAGCTTCATTTGCCCATCACTACCGACTAGCTTGTATCATCCCCAAGTAGTTTATTAGTGAGGTAAAATCAATAAATGCGTGTCTCCAGAACATATTTAAAAACTTTGAGGAAAAAAAAGAACATTTAACATTTTTAAGATTTTTTTTAAACGGTTTTCGTTTATTGATTTTCCCTAAACGGTTTATGATTTACTAAACGGTTAAACGTGTACACCCCTACTACAGACAACAGGGGGCCTGCACTGATTTAACCTACCAGTATTACATGTTACACCTATTTTTCTTGGATCAGCATGAATATAAATATTACTACTGCCATACATGCATGTTCTGCTTTAACTAAACATTGGATTTATTATTTATGAATTAGATTGATTTATTGGAATTATGCTAATAAAGTAAGAGTAATATTGAAGCTATTTTGGTGATACCAGACAGGGTAATTAATTGTTTCAATTTCAACAGAATCATGAATGCCTTAGAAAAATTGGACCAAGTGGCGAACGACATTCTAGCAGGTAAGAATGATGACCTGATACTAGTTTACAAATTATATTGGGTGTGGTAGTCACATGATTTTAGGTATAACTATAGGTGGCTCATAGCTTGGGTAGGGATTCCATTTCGTCCTGCAGGCTGACCCCAATCACAAACAGGCTTTTCTCCTGTTGATCACTCCTGTTCAAAGTTGTCCATTACTAGAGCTTGGTTTGGGATATGCCAGGCTAGGGGATGACCACACACATTCCTAACCAACTCTCAACCTTCAAGGAGAACTCCGGCCATTTTTAATCCATAGCCCTGTTGCATAAGGTCACTGAATACTATACATAACCCATGGCAACTAACACTAATCCATGGGGGCAATCAAACTGAAAGTGAAATTTAAGGGAGGTTGCCCTCATAGATTAGATGCCAGTCCGATATTCAGTCAATGTTGTGCCAAACTTTCTTGTTCTTTTTCCTACTAGCATAACTCGGTAACTTTAATCAACAGAGCTATGGGTTGAAAATGGCCGGAGTTCTCATTCAAAGGAGATAGAGTGGTGGTCTCGCAATAGCCACAGCAAGGTACCTCAATGAATTACCCTGGATGTTCAGTGGTAGATGTGGGTCTGGATATCCAGGCTATAAATCAATTGGACAAGGTTTTGACAATTGAAAGCACACTGTTCTTACCGTAGCCATACCGACAGCACGCTATTTGCACATCGAACACAAATGAATTGTACATTTAGTTATATAGTGCTGCTGTCTCTATTATGGCCTTGCATGTCTTAATAGTCTAATAGATGTGATCCTCTGAGCGTGCTGGAATACGAGTTTTAGGAAAAGGAACAAAACGGCGCTGGAACTACATAATCTCTTGGATCACCTTAATCAGTTGTCATTATTCTTTAACCACTTCTCCTTTGTCTTTATTTGTGACACAGCGGCACAAGTTGATGCAGATGCTCTGCACACACTTTCAAGGGAAGATCTGCGGGACCTTTTTCCAGGGCCTGAACATTTTCTCAGGAGAAAATCCATTTGGAAGGTTGTGCATCCTGCGGTATGACCAACTTTTTGTATTTTGTTTATTTGTTTCTGGTTTTCTTAAAACAGCATCTCAGCATTGTGTTTCAGACTTGATATCAGAGGTAAATGTGTCCTTTTTTCATGTATTCACAGGAGCAGGCCTCACCCAGCTCCTGTGCAGCAGACACCCAACAACCCAACACCCCAAAACCCCAACACCCAACAAGCGACGATACCAACATCAAAGAGGAAAGTCCAGCCAAAACAATACAATTGCCGGGCTTCCAGTATGTCATTTACATAGATAGCGAGTTAGAGCACGTTAGGAAACACTATTTTGAAATGAAAAGAATGGGGCGAGGAGGAGAGTGTGAGCTCTCTAAAGAGCTGACCTGTAGGCTGGTTAGAAATACAGTGACAAACATGGTCTCTGTAGTGAGGGCCTCTGCCACCGAAGAATACACAAAATACCCTTCCAAAGAAGACCTGCAATCAATGGCAAGGAGACTTGTTTCATATTACCCAATGTTGTCCAATAAGCTTGATCTACAACGACCATGGGTAAGCATTTCGACATGAATGTAATAATTTCATTACATTATTAGGGGTGGAACGGTACAATGACTTGATGTGTATCTCTTGTCATGATTATTTTTAATATGAATTGACTAAATGGATACACAATCAGCCACTTAATTTGTCTGAGAGGAATTAGTTTCTAGTCTGGATAGAGGGAATCGTGATCTAGAGAGTAAGTCACAAAGTATGATATACATATCAACACATTTGTATTGAACATCTACTAAATGCTTCCGTATGAACATCTGTACCCTTGCACCCCTAACCAACACAATTACATGGCTAGTGTGTCTTGTAAGTCCATGTGTTGCCATAAATCTTTTTAATGTTTGCTCATGGTCTTTGTGTTTCATGTTTCAGTTTGAATTCTTTAAGCGACTGAACAAGAGGGTGCAAAACATCAGGACTCCACGCAAATCCCAGGGGGCTACACCAGCAAGGGGGAAAAAGAGACGCCTTGAGTTTGGAGCCACAGAGGGAGAAGATGAGGAAGATTGTGACTCCTGCGCATCCACTATCATTCTCTCCCCAAGTTGCAGTAGCACCATCAGCAGCCAAGACAGTGAAGGGGATCACCAAGTCATAACCAGCACTCCAGTGAAACAGGCTGATGTTCTTGGTAATTGTATTAGGTTTTTGTAGGAGTCCCATTAATTGAAATTGCACAACACACAAGATTAATCAGCACCATACATAGTTGCATTTCTTCCAGAAGGGCACAGACATAATCTCCAGCTATTATTAAGATATTTAACTGTTGGGCTGAATAGAAACAAGACTAGGCAAAAAATGACAAGGCCAACTGCCAGAAAATTCTCATGTCTACTATTAATTGTCAGGGGGCTGAGAATTTTGACCTAGTCATTTTTTCCATGACTAGGTTCCAGTAGAAGCAATAGGAGCATGAATAACATTAGCAAGCAACAAATACTTCTGACCTCAACTGTGTTGTAATATTTTCTCTCTTTAACCTTTTAGTTGAAAGCAGAAAGGACAGCCGGATGGCCCAGGCTAGACACTACACAACTCTGCAGCAGCTATATCGCAAGACCAAACAGAACAGAGACGATGTGGCACAACTTCTCGACCTGGAGTGCGAGGGGAGGAGGGCCTTCATCGATTCGGATACAATAAGGGAACAAGACAGACCGGCAAAACTATTGGAGGCATATCCATGCTTCAGAGATATTGACCATGTAAGTATGATCACAATTCACACTTCGGTTCAGTTCAACAGTGAACGTGTTCTTTGGAACATTCAAAGCATACTGCTTTAGCACATTAAATAGCTGTTTTAGACCCCATTTACACGTAGGTTTGACGTTTCATTTACACGAAAACAGAGGTTTTGTCCCTGAAAACAAAAAATCTGGTTTTATTTCAGCATCTAGAATACTTTGCTACGTATAAATGTGGTCTTAAAGTGATGCTTGAACTAAACTATCATTTGTTGGTTATTTCCATAAAATGTTTCTGTGTGTGTCTTCCCCACCAAAGGTTCTTGATGAACTTAGACGAATACTAGACAACAACAACTCCAACTACGTGGAAGAGCTGAGGGAGCGGTGGCTCGAATTCAAATCTAGAGTAAGCTTCTACGGGGTTCACAAGAAGGCAATGAAACCTCCAATGTCACTTTCAGCTGGTAAGGACAGCCAACATAATACCAAAATAATATGTATCTTTATGTTTGTCTGTATACTGAGAAACAAATCTTTAATTCTCTCTCCTCTTTTTTAGAGGAGCAAGCGATAAACCTCTTGACTGTACTGCCAGCTCTGTTCCCGTCCAATGTTGCTGTGCCCAAGAAGATGACATCTGCCTCTGAAGCTCTCATCCATGTTCTTCTGGTAAGTCATAAACTTTTATATAAATACAAAAACTACCTGCTAAACTTTCTCCAATATGGTTGCTCCCGCTGCTAGTCCACTATTTGGTCCATAGTAAATCATTGTTGTGTGTGGGATGGGATTGCTGTCCCACTGATGTTGTGTTTTTATGTTCAGCCCACAGAGGACCCTGAGACGTTCCTGAACAGAAGGCCACTCACCACACCACTCGTTTTGGTGGATGAAAACCAAGAGGCCTTTCTCTGCCTAGGAACCGAAGCAATCCCATTTCCTAAAAGATACTTAGGGGATGCAGCATTGTATGTAATTGCATACTATTATGCATTTCATATGACCTACCCCAAATGTGTGGCCTGTGTTCTTTCTATTATACAAACCGAGGTCCTGGGGGACTCTATCCATGAGAAGGATGCCACACCGGCTTTCAAACGAGCAAGGACTGATTGGAAGGCCTTTTTTGCATAACTGTAAAATGCTGCCTCCCCTGAGAACACACACACACACACACACACACACACACACACACACACACACACACACACACACACACACACACACACACACACACACACACACACACACACACACACACACACACACACACACACACACACACACACACACACACACACACACACACACACACACACACACACACACACACACACACACACACACACACACACACACACACCACACCACACACACGAAGACAAAAACACACATGGTCTGTTGGTCCCTTTGTGCTGCCCTTTAGGCAACTAAATGTATGTTGCAGACCTGTGTAAGTGATAATTGTGACTGAATTACAGTTGGCACAGGATGAACATTTGTTGTCAATAAAATAAACAGGTATTGACGTAACTGATGTGTCATTGTGTTGTGTGATGATGCCAATGTTGTGGTTTGCCAAGATTTAGCTGTAAATATGTTAATGTGTTTGTATAGTATACCTAAAACTAGATAATTTCTTAAAACAAGACTTCCTAATCTAAGATTTGTTTACTTATTATGAGATATTTAATGCACTTGATACAAGCAAATTAATCTTGTTTTCGACCTATTTCTGACATATTATGAGAAATATTTACTTATTCCGAGATTTTTTTTTAAAACAATACAAGAAAATTCATCTTGTTTTAAGCTTCTTGCTGACTAGTTTTGAGCAAGCTTGGCTCTAACCCAGTTGGTTTCTAAGTAATAATTCTTTAAAACAAGCACAAATATCTTAAAATAAGACAAAAAAAATGTTCAAGAACACTAAATATAAGTATTTGCTGCTTATAATAAGATTTCTAGGTTTCTTGTTTCTAGATATTTTTTTCTTGTTTCAAGAGAACTTAACAAGTGGAAAAATCATGATCCACTGGCAGATAATTTTGCTTGAAACAAGTAAATTTCCTCTAATAGTAGCTATATTTTCTTGTTTTTTTAGAGACAGTTTTTGCAGTGCAGCCTCTCTGTGATATTCTAGTCCAGATTGGAAGACTCTAGGTTTAGTGGTTTTCAATCAGGACCAGTTCTAATGCGGTCTGGACCCCAAAAAAACCTTGAAATGTATCTTTATTGCATTTTCACAAATAGGAAAAAAGTTTCACAAATCAGAAACTATGTTTTCCATAATGTATAGCCTCTCTGTGATATTCTAGTCCAGATTTGAAGAGTCTAGATGCAGTGGTTTTCAATCAGGACCAGTTCTAATGCGGTCTGGACCCCAAAAAAACCTTGAAATGTATCTTTATTGCATTTTCACAAATAGGAAAAAAGTTTCACAAATCAGAAACTATGTTTTCCATAATGTATAGCCTCTCTGTGATATTCTAGTCCAGATTGGAAGACTCTAGGTTTAGTGGTTTTCAATCAGGACCAGTTCTAATGCGGTCTGGACCCCAAAAAAACCTTGAAATGTATCTTTATTGCATTTTCACAAATAGGAAAAAAGTTTCACAAATCAGAAACTATGTTTTCCATAATGTATAGCCTCTCTGTGATATTCTAGTCCAGATTTGAAGAGTCTAGGTGCAGTGGTTTTCAATCAGGACCAGTTCTAATGCGGTCTGGACCCCAAAAAAACCTTGAAATGTATCTTTATTGCATTTTCACAAATAGGAAAAAAGTTTCACAAATCAGAAACTATGTTTTCCATAATGTATAGCCTCTCTGTGATATTCTAGTCCAGATTGGAAGACTCTAGGTTTAGTGGTTTTCAATCAGGACCAGTTCTAATGCGGTCTGGACCCCAAAAAAACCTTGAAATGTATCTTTATTGCATTTTCACAAATAGGAAAAAAGTTTCACAAATCAGAAACTATGTTTTCCATAATGTATAGCCTCTCTGTGATATTCTAGTCCAGATTGGAAGACTCTAGGTTTAGTGGTTTTCAATCAGGACCAGTTCTAATGCGGTCTGGACCCCAAAAAAAACATGAAATGTAACTTTATTGCATTTTCACAAATAGGAAAAAAGTTTCACAAATCAGAAACTATGTTTTCCATAATGTATAGCCTCTCTGTGATATTCTAGTCCAGATTTGAAGAGTCTAGGTGCAGTGGTTTTCAATCAGGACCAGTTCTAATGCGGTCTGTACCCCAAAAAAGCGTTGACATGTGCCTTTATTTCATTTTCACAAATAGAAAAAAAGTTTCACAAATCAGAAACTATGTTTTCTATAATCTATAGCTTCACTATGATAATCTAGTCAAGATTTGAAGAGTCTAGGTGCAGTGGTTTTCAATCAGGACCAGTTTTAATGTGGTCCAGATGCAAAAAAAGCAGTGAAATCTCCCCTCTCTTTCTTTTAAACTAACTTAATAAAGGTTAAATCAATTTTAAACAGTTTTTAAAGAATGGTTAGACTCTCTTAGATAATCTAGACTAATTAATGTGGCTTTACTGCGGCGATTTAGGAGGTTAAACAACGGAGAATCAGTCACTTCGCCGCTCCTTAAGAATCCCTTAACTTTTCCTTAACTGCCGAATCGGCTGCTGCGAATCAGCTGCCAACTTCAGCGTCGTTGGAGAGAAAGAGAGAGAGAGACTTACCTGCTAACTCAACTTGCTTCCAGTAGTAAATCTCCATGTCCTCGCTCCGTCTCATCCATTGAACCTTCTAGAAGCTTCTAAACAAACAGCGCGGAGCCGCCGGTGTTGCGGCGCAGTGCGCATGCGCAGAGAGCGTCAGTTCAACAACACGTCCAAGTCAAGTCAACTTTATTTATAGCCTGCAGCAC